>CM035426.1:63145331-63280331 GCA_020310875.1 Ceratopteris richardii
TGGTAATTTCCAGTAAATTACCAATGCATATACCGACACTCATACCGTTGGTATTCCATCCGTGATTTTTCAAGGATTTTCAACAGTCATATCGACGCGGAGCCATGACCATCGATATGAACAACGTCGGTATGCCCCTCATATGCTGTAGTGTCCCCTACCTCATATGCCAATCACCTTCCCCAAGACACATTAACAACTCCTAAAACACGTAACTTTTACGTATGTGTACTCTTCACAGACATATACTTCAAAATATGCACAAATCTAACAAGAGAGATTTCAAACACAATGAAGTTGCTCAGAAGAAAGCTTATAAGAGTAGAAATAAAATGAGCTATTTTGCCTAAGAAATAAACAACTACATAATGAGATATAGATGAACAAAGATATCTTCTTAAGAGAAACTTCCCGCTAGAAGGGGGATAGCTTAGCTAGGGGGCAACTTAGAAGTGGATTATACACTCCTAGAGGGAGCCTAGAAGCACCCAAAAGATACTAGGGGTGGCCACAAGATTTTCTCAATCTCTTGCTTATATAATGCTCCGAAGTTGCTATATATTTTGAATTCAAATGATGCTTCCAAAAATACCGTACTTTTATTCATCAAGCTAGATGGAATATTGAGCTACAAAACTTTTGGAAAAGTGGTTGGAGTGTTTACCAAAAAGTAAAGTGATATGTCATGACTTTAGCATTTTTCACATGCTTGAGCTTGCTAAATTTCTGACAAGAGATTTGCAGGTCTAGTCCCATAAAACCACCAAAAGAGTGTAACACATATCAAAATTGTGGATCCTATAATAGTGTGTGTGTGAGAGAGAGAGAGAGAGGGAGATATCTCAAAAGCACACACAAAACACATATATGGGAGAGCAATACATTTGCAATTTTAACTTCACCGAACTTCCAAAAGTGTTGAAGAAATTTCCAAATGGAGCACTCTATAATGGAAGCAAGTTTGGTTGATAAAATGTACCATTTTGGAAGCAAGAGATGTCCATCATTGATTTTTGCTTAAACTTTTAGAGTGGTAGATATCAAAAATTTCAATTCTATAATAGTGAGACAAAGAGAGCTCATTAATGCACACAAAACAAGTATAGAAGAGGGCAAGGCATTTGCAATTCTAAGATCATGAAACTGCTAAAAGTGTGTACCAATGTCCAAATGGAGGGCTCTTTGATGGAACTAAGTTCGGTTGTTTAGTGAACAGAAACAACAAAACACGGATTTCAACTTGTTCTTTTAAGATCTTTTGTTCAAGATATGAATTTGAATATACTTTGATGTGCATATCAACTTGGAAAATATATGTTTTGCCACGGGAAGAAATGTGTCTTTGTTTCTCTTAACGAGTGATCTTATGATACTTAAACTTTGACAACTATCATCAAAGTGTCTTGATAATAATTCATATTAAAGGTAATAATTCATATTCTAGTCACAAATGTCAAGAAGGCATAAAATGTCACGAATGCCTTGCGAGATTTCTTCCGCCTCAGTATTAATCTGCCTATGAGATTAGATGATCAAGTAGGAGTCTAAGAAGAGAAAAGTTGATTTATTAGACGAGGCACTCGATAAGAAAGAAGTGGGCAAAGAAAAAAGTGGCTGCAATATGACTCAAGACTAAAAAGGCACTCTTAGAGTTTGTCCGAAGTTTATCTTTAGAGTGTAGATAATTTCCTATAAGGATTTACTCAAAGCCAACATAGAATTTTATAGGGTTGAGTTCAAAACCTGTCAAGCACAAGTCAAGGATGCTCCCTTGACAACATCCACCTGTGGGACTTCAAATTCCCTTGACAAGGATGCTTCAAGTCAAGGATGCTCCAAGGACTTCAAATTCCCTTGACAACATCCACCTGTGGGATTGTTTAAACGGCTAAGGGGAGATGAATACTGCATATAAACAATTTCCACTTCATACTAACTCTCAAAAGCAATATTGGTGCCCTCTGCATGGAAACAACTCCTAAAATGCTTTTTAGAATATTATTGCATTGTGTCTATAGCTAATGTCCTTTTGCAGGTGGCTTTATGATATGATAAAAAAGAAATGCAACGAATTTAGAAAAAGATACATTCCATTTTACATATCCAAAAATTTATTTGCAGGTGGTTCCTCGTTCCTTAATCAATATTACAAGAAAAACCATTAATTTTTCTTCACCATACATTATCTCTGGCACTGAATTCATATATTCATGTACGTAACTCGAGTATGCATGTGCACTAATGAGTTAAAGTATTCATATATTTTTGGCATTGAATTAAAGTATTCATGTGCATATTCAAAAAATAATTTCTTGTATTTTTTTCAAACGTTTTTGTTGCATAATGTCGACATCGAAATGTGGAAAGATAGAAATGTGAAGGAATAATACATCAAAATTATTATTTCGCTTATATTCCCATTGGTTCTAAAATTACTGCAGAATTTTCGTTCCTACCGGCTATCACATCAACACAATAACTTTGAGTTTTATTGCTTCATAGAAACATATTTAAATAATAAAGAATTATATATATATATATATATATATATATATATATATATATATATATATATATATATATATATATATATATTCAAGAATCAAGATTGCTCTTTTGTCTACATCCTGCTGTATTTTCTGTTTGTTTTAGAAGGATTGGGGGCCTACATCACGAAAGATCTGGAAATATGTTCTGTCCAAAGGGTGGTTATATTGTTAATTGCACTTTGCAAAATGAAGAGCACGCATTGTCCATTTTCTTTTCCTTTTTGTTTCCAAAGAGGAAGTTCAGCCGAGGTGTACTCTCCCTTGCTTGAATTAACACCGTGTGGCTCTTGGATTGCTCAACATCATTAAGAGCATGCTGTGGGATTTCGAGATTTGAAGAGATGCTCATCAATGTCTTCGTCACGACACGGTCGATAAGTCACGACAGATCATGATTAGATCCAGGAAGATGCTCGAGACTGTGCAGCGGGCTCATAGAGAAGATCTATATCGTAGACTCTGGAGGCTCGAGGAGGAAGTGAACAAAGGAAAATCTCAATCCCAGAAAGATCTTCAAAAAATCAGAGCGCTAGTGAGATACGAGGAAGAAATACAAAGGAAAAATTTGCAAATTTTCTTCAAGGAGTGGTGGGCTGGCAAAGCTGACAAACCCATCAAAGAGATGTGTTGTATACTTAAAAGTAAACATAACAGAGAATCGATCCCCCTATTGCTAGACTCAAATGGCATTGTTTGCAATACGGAAGAAGATAATTTTGGGATCATTGAAGGGCACTTCACGAGACTCCTGGGGACCTCAAACCCCCTCTCCCACCATAGAAGGGATAGCATGGCAGCCATATCTAGGGTTTCCCCCCATAGGATACCACTCAACCTTCGTTCCCTGCTTGATGCCCCTATCTTAGAAGCAGAAATCATTGAGGTCATTGATGCCCTCCCTTCTGGTAAAAGCCCGGGACCTGACAGGCTCACTAATGAGTTCTTTAATTCCTTCAAGTTGGTGGTTGCCACCCCTCGTTGTCTGGTTTGGCAAGAGGCGTTGATGTTTGGCATGCTTCCAAATTGTCTCAACAATGGCATTATCAAGTTAATACACAAGAAAGGGGGAAAGAACAGAATAGAGAACTGGCATCCTATTACGATGCTCCAAACGGGATAAAACATCATTTCCAAAGTCATTGCCAGCAGAATCTCTAGCCATTTGAGAGCGTGGTTAAGCGAGGACCAAAAAGGTTTCATCAAAGGCAAGTCAATTTTGGAAACCATTATAGATATCTGGGAAGGTCTTGACTTTGCAAATGAGTCTAAACAAGATGTGGTCTTCCTCAAGATCGACTTTGATAAAGCCTACAATAGCCTGGAATGGGACTATATTCTGCAGTCACTTAAAGATCTTGGATGTAGTAAAAAATTCACCAAGATGATCACGACCCTTCTCGGAAACGCATGGACACAAATTAACATTAATGGCAAACTTTCGGAGGTGATCAAACTTAGAAGATCTATCAGACAAGGGTGCCCATTGGCTCCCCTTCTCTTTGCCATTGCCACGGAAGGGCTTAGTAGGCTGGTGGAGCATCAGGTGGAAGTTGGTAATATCAAAGGCCTCCGTTTGCCTCATGACCACAGCCAGATCACATTGAGACTCTTTGCCGATGATATGAATGTGTTTGTTCACAATGATAGTACCAGCCTGGAGACGTTTTGGAGGTGTTTGGATACTTTTTGTGAAGCCTCTGGATCCACAATCAACCACTCTAAGACCGCCTTCAGAGCTATTGTTGGGTCACAACCCGACCTTCTCATTGATCATGGCTGTCAAATCATTCCGCAGGGCCAAATTTTTCGGCTTCTTGGGATTCCCTTGGGGTTTGGTGTCTCTATGGAACAGCGGTGGAACTGGGTGTTGGCCAGACTCAAAAGCAAGCTAAACTATTGGAGATGTATGCAAATCAATCTTGCTAGTCGTGCTATGGTTATCAACACATTCCTCTTATCATCGACCATTTACTTCCTTTCTTGTTGGAGACCGAAAGAGAAAGATCTATCCAAACTGGATAGTATATGTAGAAACTTCCTTTGGACGGGCGACCACAATAGGATGGGGGTGCCTAAAATCAAGTGGTCCATCTGCACCAGCCATAGAGATAGTGGGGGCCTTGGTATTCTAGACATTGGGTAGATGGCTAACAAAATGGGAGCAAAATGGATGATTAAGGCTTGGTGCAATGGGGAGGCCTCGTGGGTCAAGTTGATCTTCAGAAACAAGAATGAGTTGGCTCTCATGGGTTTCCCAAATTGGAAGAATCTTGACATCTTGACCTTGTTGTTTTCCCCGATCCCCGTCTTCTCGAAAGGCTCAAATCTTGTGTGCTCCCTATGGAAGAGTTGGAATAAAGTCAAAAGCTACACAAGAATTAGTGAAGACTGGAAGAGGGCAGCCAGTATCAGACAAAACGACTCTAATATCTGGTTTCGGATCCATGGCATCCGGAATGTGGAATCTTGGAACATTCAAAATGCCAAGAAGATATGGAACAAAGGCTTCAAAAAATGGAAACATCTCTGGAAACAAGACACCAATCGATGGATCAACTTTGAGGATATTGACCCTAGCGTAAAAATTTTGTATGAAGAATGGAACACTTTGCAAAGCAGATGTCTCGCCTGGGACTGCTATAAAGTTCGCCTTCTCATGGGACATGACACACCGAGCTCGCTTGGTCTCAAATGGCACAATGGGAATAGCCTATCAAAAATCCCGAACATCAAAGAAATGATTGACTATCAGGTTAACCTCAACAAGAACTGGTGCTTGTCATGGACGCGACTTCGATGGGACATGAAGTTCATGGCTATCTGGCACCCCCTCATTGAAATAAAAACGCTGCTACCGATCTATCGAAGATGTTTCACACATCTTCTTTACCTGTCCCAACTCCAACAGACTCTTGCAGATGGTTGGAAAGAAAATTAGACTTCATAAACATCTCAGTTGGAAGCGGGCCCTGCTGGGAGAAGTGATCTGCTGCTCCGCGACTCTCTGGAACACCATCAGAGGGGAGGTCCTATGGAAAATCTGGCGGAAAAGATGTGCTTTTAACTTCGGCGACTCCCCCAAAGAGTGGTCAATTGAGAAATCGTTGTTCCTCCTTGGCAAAAGGATTGTTAACTGTAAGAAATCCCCCCCCCCCCCTTCAGGCATCATCAAGTACTCCTTTTGATTAATAACAAGCTTAAACCCAAGTGGGCCCCACATGAGGGTGATGAGAGGGTGATTAACCTTCTTTGTAATGCCATCTAAACTCTGTAAAAGCTTCCCCTGCTTTGTGGGATTTGGGGGGTCCCGTGGGCACTAATCCCCTTCTCTTGTACTTTTCTTTATTTAATTCAAGTCCGGGAGAGTAGGCTAATGCCGAACTTCCTTTATATATATAAAAAAAAACTCATACACGCACCCGTAAAGAGTGGTCGATAGAAAAATCCCTTTTCCTTTCAGGACAAAGAATTTTCAATCGTATGAAAACCCCACCTTTTAGACATCATAGAGCATTTTTCTTCGATAAGAACAAGATCAAGAGCAAATGGGCCCCACATGAGGGAGATGAGAGCATGGTCAACCTTCTTTGTAAAGCTCTCTAACGATGTAACCCCTCCTTTGTGGGATTTGGAGGGTCCCATGGGTAGTTAGCCAATTCACTTTTACAATTGTTTTATCAATTAATTAGAGTCTAGGAGAGTAGGCTATGCCAAATCGAAACTTCCATTTATGAAAAAGAAAATGATACAAGGACTCCCGACACCTCGGTGAAGAGAAAATAATTTCCATAGAAATAATTATAAACACGCATTGACCACTATTAATCCGTAAACTATTATCAAAATTTAAAAACCAATGCGCAATTCGGAAAAGAAGAGTCAGTCCACACAAAGATTGTAACGTCTGCATATATGTGGAAGATGAATGGGTTAAATACACATATATGTGCAAAGAGAGTTATGGCATGGGTGGACTCCTAAACAAGCACGCATAGATAATAAAAAACGGATGTGGCTTATTTTCTACTGATCATCAATTACTAGATATTTATACACGAAAATGGACTTTGCACATTAAAGCGAGTGTGAGAAGTGGTTTCACCGTAGTAGAAGGATTTCCCTGGCTGGTTTCACCATTTGGTCTTTTTGTACGTGTCTAGATATTGAATATGGAGTTGCTTATGTGTTCTTGAGATAGAATGAAGCTTATTCTCCTATCTTTTTTCCCACTCTCTAGTGCCTCTTCTCTTATTTTTAGAAGGTGTATGTAGATCTATGCATGGCTTCACCTCAATACCTATAACCAACCCTTATAGATAGACATGTTTGTGTCAGCATGTCTATCTATCTATTTAGATGTGTGTGTGTCTATCTATCTATTTAGATGTGTGTGTGTGTCTGTGTTTGTGTGCGGGAGATGAATGTGTGTGTCTGTGCCCGCGTAGATAATAAACAAGTAATGTGGCTGATTTCTTATTGATCATCAACTAGATATTTATACACAAAAATGATCTTTGGGCATTAAAGAGGGTGTGAGAGGTGGAAATTGTGAGAGGTGGTTTCACCTTACAAGAATTCCCGTGCCAATGATCTTTCACAAGACACAATAATAACTTTCCAAACAAGCAACTTGTACCTATGTGTACGCTTCACATACATATACTTAGAAATATGCGCAAATCTGACAAGTGAGATTTCATACTCAATGAAGTCAATGAGAATGAAAATAAGCAACTAGAGAATGAGATATAGATGAACAAATATATTTTCCTAAGAGAGACACTTCCCACTAGAAGGGGCATAGCTTAGCTAGGGGGTAACTTAGAGGTGGAGTATACACTCCTAGTGAGAACCTAAAAACACCCAAAAGATATTAGAGGATGGCCACAACATGTCCTAAGTTTCTTCCTTATATAATGGTCCAAAGTTGCTATACATTTTGAATTCAAATGAGGCTTCCAGAATACCCTACTTTTATTCATCAAGTTAGATGGAATATTGAGCCACAAACTTGTGGAAAAGTGGTTGGAGTCTTTACCAAAAAGTGAAGTGATATGGCATACTTTAGTATTGGTTCACATGCTTGAGCTTGCTAAATTTCTAACAAGAGATTTGCAATTCTAGTCCCATCAAACCACTAAAAGACTCTAACACATCAAAATTGTAGATCGTGTAATAGTGAGACAAAGAGATCTCGACAGACCACAAAAAATAAGTAAATTGGAGAGCAAGACATTTGCAATTTCAGCTTCACCGAACTTCCAGAAATGTTAAGGAAATTTCCAAATGGAGCACTCTATAATGGAAAACGATGTCCATCATTGACTTTGGCTTAAACTTTAGAGTGTTAGATATCAAAATTGGCAATTCTGTAATAGTGAGACAAAGAGAGCTCATTAATGCACACAAAACAAGTACAACAGAGGAGAGCTCGATATCCAAATGGAGGGCTCTGTGATGGAACTAAGTTCGGTTGATAAAATGGAGCATTTTGGAGGTAAGAGACTGTTGAAGCTAAATGTACAAGCTCATTTTCATATGAGCCATGCTTGGATAAATTTACCAAATATAAAGATAAAGGAAAAGTAGAGGAAAAAAGGAAAAATAAGAAAAGAAAAAGTCTAGTCAAAACTTCATGATGAGTAAGAGATACAATATCTTGCCTTGTAGTTAGTAGCATGTAGTGGAGAAAGTGGTGAGTTAAGAAGGAGGCACAAACTTCTTCACATGCTCATTGGTTATTAAAGTGAAGTGGGAGCACATTCAAAACAAGGAGAGAAAGAGGCAAGAGCTCCCAGTAGTCGGATCTAGCCATTTTGTCATTTTGGTTTTCCCTTAGACTCCTTCCAGCCGCATGTTAGTTTGTACACAGCTATGTTGCAGAGCTCATACCTCAGTGCATATGTAACCATTTTGTGCGTTTAAACATTCATTGGAAAGCTTATCTTATGTACTTTTTGCATATCAAATATCTCTTTGAAAGCTTATGTAGTTTGTGAGATATCCGTGAAAGAGTGAAGTCTAGTTTTTTAGTATACCTATGTAGATAGGTAGTCTATTTTGGCCGGTTCAGTTTCCAAACCAAAACATATCCAAATTCCATGATTTTTTTCTTGTTGGAAAGCCCTTGACATTTAATTTTACTGCCTCAAATATCTGATTCAGATCGTTCATACTCTGTGAGATATCTGTCAGAGAGTAAAGTCCAGTTTTATAGTGTACTTATGTGTGCAGATGGTCTATCTTGGTGAGTTGAGTTTCCTGATCAAAACGCATCCAAATTACTTGATTTTTAGCTTGTTGGAAAGCTATTTGTGTCTACTTTCTATGTACCAAATATCTTTCTCAAAGGATATATATTCAGAGAGCTATCAGTCCGAGAGTGAAGCTGAGTTCTTTAGCATACCTGTGTGGACAGGTAGTTCATCTTTGACAGTTGTGTTTCCTAATCAAAACTTGTCCAAATTAAGTCATTTATAGCTTGTTAGAAATCTCTCTTTGTCTAATTTGATCAACTAAAGTATCAAGTCCATTTGAGTTTTGTATTCAGAGCAGCAAGCTATCTAAGGTGCAGATGTTTGTCCAAGTGCTAGACATACAAGGGTTCACTACACACTTCCGTTGCGCATAGGAGAACTCATTCTCCACAGTTGGTATCAGAGCAAACCTTGTGCTGAAGCTTCATCAACAGAGCTGGAGATAAAGAAAAGCAAAAGAGGAGCTATAACTATTCGAGGTAACTCTCAAAGTCTTTGATACTCTTCAATGGCTGACTTGGGCCAACAAGTAGAGAAGTTGGATAAGGATAACTATCTTGTGTGGAGGTTTAGAATGACCAACTACCTAATGCGCAAAGGCTTATGGGGTATTGTGAGCGGCGATGATGCTCAACCTCAAATCAATCAAGCTATGGCCACCGAAGTCCAAAGGAGGCAAGCAAAAGAATGGGAAGAGAGGAATAGGAGAGTCATGTTCCTCATTTCGCAAGTCATTACTAATGCCATGGTAGGGCATATTCAACATCTAGAGAAAGCTAAGGATGCTTGGGAAGCTCTTGAAAGGATGTATTCAACAAATACCAAAGCTAAGAAACTTCAACTCAAGAATGAGTTGAACACAATCAAGAAAAGTTCGAGTCAATCCATAGCTGAATATACTTTGAAGATTAAGGAGCTAAGCGATGCTTTAGCTTCTATTGGCACAACGGTTGAAGACTAAGATCTTGTGTGTTATACTCTCAATGGCTTGAGAGAAGATGAAAGATGGAAGCCTTTTATAACTTCCATTAACTTGAAAGATGTATATCCAGGTTTTGAACAACTAATCCCTCATCTTGTCACAGAAGAGCTTAGCTTCGGTGGTCCCAAAGGAAAGGACAGCCACAACCAAATGTTATATGCAGGTCGAGGTAAAGGAAGAAACTCAAGAGGAGGCTCAAGAGGAAAAGGAAGAGGTCACAACCACTCCAACTACAATCAAAACAGTTCGGAAGACAACAAGGATGCATCAAATGCCAACACACAAGGAAGAGGTCGAGGTAGAAGTAGAGGAAGAGGCCGAAGCTCCTACAATTCTCATAAAGGTATAACATGCTATCATTGTGGTAAAGTAGGACACTATGCTAGTGATTGTTGGCTGAAGAATGGAAGACCAAATGGAGGCAATCAAAGGAACCAAAGCAACTATGCAAGCACCTCAAGTGAAGGAAGCAAGGACACACTACTTGCAATGAGACATGAGTATAGAAGCTCTTGTGAAGATGACAAAAAATGGTACATTGATTCAGGTTGTAGTAACCATATGTTATGCCAAGGAAGTTTGTTCACCAATCTATAGGTACCAAGTGGAAAAGGATGTGTTGAAACTGGTGATGATACTCAACACATGATTGAACACATTGGAGATATAAGGCTTGGAGATACAAGCAGAGCAAATGTACTATCTAATGTTCTTCATGTTCCTACAATTTCAAAGAACTTGATTTCAGTAGGACAAATGGTAGAGAAGGGTTATCATGTCATATTCAATGAGAATGGGTGCTTCATAAAGAATCCAAAAGAAGGCTTCAAGGTCATTGCGCGAGGTAGAAGAGAAGGAAGGATGTTCACTTTGGATGTCCAACATCCACATGGAAAGGTCATGTACATTCAATGTGGGAACAAGAAGATTTCAGAGCTGGACTTATGGCACAAAAGAATAGGACACATCAACATTCCAAAGGTGAAGGACATGAGCAAACATGAAGTGGTAAGAGGTCTTCCAAAATTTAATAGCATTGGACTACATGAGTTATGTGAAGCTTGTCAACTAGGAAAGCAAACGAGGCAGCCATTCAAGAGGAGCAATTATGTGGCTCCAAATGTACTTGATACATACGGATGTATGGGGACCAACCCAAGAGGCATCAATGGCTGGTAATAGATTTTTTGTCACCTTCATTGATGATCACTCAAGAAAGGTATGGCTGTTTTGTATGAAGCAAAAATCAGAGGTGTTTTCTATATTCAAAAGATTCAAAGCTGAAGTTGAAAAGGAAACAGGAAGGTCTATCAAAACCTTAAGGTCCGATGATGGAGGAGAATACTTCTCCAAAGAATTTTCAGATTTTCTACAAGAGAATGGGATCAAAAGGCAATTTAATTGTAGGTATACACCACAACAAAATGGAGTAGCTGAGAGGAAAAATAGGCAAATTGCTGAAATTGCAAGATGCATGCTCAACGAGATGAAGGTACCATTGTACTACTGGGCTGAAGCTACCACAACCGCCATTTACTTGATGAATAGGTGCACAACATGGGGAATACATCACTTGACTCCAAAAGAGGTATATTCCGGTAAGAAACCTGATCTTACACACCTCAAAGTGTTTGGATGTGTTTGCTTTGTTCACATTCCACAAGAAGTTAGAACAAAGATGGAACCAAGATCAAAAAAATGCATCTTCATCGGCTACTCGACGGAGCAAAAAGGATACAAATGTTATAACCCTAGAACAAATGAATTAAGACGCGAGATGTGGTCTTTGATGAACTAAGACCATGGTATGAAGATAAAGGAAAGGAAAAGATTCTTGAAGAAGATTGTGATGATTATGGAACAAATCAAAGAGAAGTTCAACAGTCAAGCACAAAGGCTTCAAGTCCAAAGGCATCTATATCAAATGAAGAATGTTCAACATGGAGGGGGAGCCATTCTTTGTCTCCAAATTCAGCTCATAGTAGAGCCGAAGAAGCAAGTGGTACTCCAAACAGTGAGGTAGATGCAAGTGAAGAAGAATATGAAGAGGTGATCACTCCGATGGTAAAGTTGAATAGGTTAAAGAAGCAACTTTCTAAAGGCAATGAAAGAAGATCTTCAAGGACAAGGTATCCAACTCAAAGGTTGAGTTATGATAGTTTTATGGCGAAACATTTTGCATACATGATGCAGGTTATGAAAGACAAAGAGCCTGAGACATATGAAGAAGCTTGCACACAAAAGGAATGGAAGCAAGCTATGAAAGAGGAGATCAAAGCTCTCAAAGATAATCACAAATGGGAGCTAGTGCCAAAGAAAGAAGGTATGAAGATTGTTCCAAACAAATGGGTGTTTAAAGTAAAGAGGAATGCTGATGGTTCACTAGCTAGATATAAAGCTAGATTAGTTGCCAAAGGATTTAAACAAACACAAGGCATAGATTATGATGAAGTTTTCAGCCCCGTTGCAAAGATGGGAACTATCAGAACCTTAATAGCAATTGGTGCTTCAAGGAGATGGCCATTATATCAACTCGACATCAAAAATGCCTTTCTCAATGGAGAACTACAAGAAGAGGTATACATGAGTCAACCGGTTGGATTTGAAGATGAAAACCATCCAGATTTTGTTTGTAGGTTGAAGAAGGCACTTTATGGCTTGAAGCAAGCACCAAGAGCATGGAATCAGATATTGGTAGAGTATCTAACTAAGTGTGGATACAACCCAAGTAGTGCAGATCCTTCGTTGTACATGAAGAAGGAAGAAAATAGAGAGGTATATATTTGCATATATGTCGATGACCTCATCATAACAGGAAACGATGTTACAGGGATTAAAGATATCAAAAGGAAGCTTGGTAAGGAGTTTAAAATTTCAGATCTTGGGGAGCTGAAATATTTTTTAGGAATTGAAGTTATTTATGGAAAGAGTGGCATCTACTTGATGCAAAGGAAGTACTTGTTGGATGTTCTTTTCAGATTTGGAATGAGTGAATGCAAACCACTCACTCAACCCATGGACACAAATACAAAGATTTGTTCAAATGATGGAGAACCATTGGAAGATGTAACGACATACAGAAGCATTGTAGGATCATTGATTTATGCAAATATTACAAGACCTGATTTGTCTTATGTTGTTGGTGTACTTTCTCAGTTTATGCAAGCCCCAACAAGTGAACACTTAAATTCAGCCAAGAGAGTGTTGAGATACATAAAGCATACAGTTAATCATGCTTTGTTTTACAAGTTTGATGAAGAATTGCAGGTCAAAGGCTTTAGTGATGTTGATTGGGCATGCTCAAAGGAAGATAGAAGATCAACCTCAGGTTATGAGTTCATGATAGGAAGCAAACCTATCACGTGGAGCTCAAAGAAACAACCTACTATTGCACTTTCATCTATGGAGGCTGAATACAGAGGATTAGCATTTGCCACATGTGAAGCAATGTGGATTAAAAAGCTTTTGGCTGATCTTGGAGTGCAAGTTGGAACCATCTCTATATATGGTGATAACATGTCAAGTATCTACTTGGCAAGCAATCCTATGTTTCATGCAAGGAGCAAGCACATAGAGGTCCACTACCATTATGTAAGGGAGAAGGTGCTGAGAAAAGATGTGGAGATAAAGTTCATTAGAAACAAAGAGCAGGTTGCAGATATTTTTACAAAGTTCTTGGATGCTTCTAAACTCAAAGGCTTCAAGGATGTGATAAATTTGCAGGACATGGATGAAGATAACTCCCAAATGAGCTTGAGGGGGAGTGTTGAAGATAAATGTACAAGCTCATTTTCATATGAGCCATGCTTGGATAAATTTACCAAATATAAACATAAAGGAAAGTAGAGGAAAAAAGGAAAAATAAGAAAAGAAAAAGTCTAGTCAAAACTTCATGATGAGTAAGAGATACAATATCTTGCCTTGTAGTTAGTAGCATGTAGCGGAGAAGAGGCAAGAGCTCCCAGTAGTCGGATCTAGCCATTTTGTCATTTTGGTTTTCCTTTAGACTCCTTCCAGCTGCACGTCAGTTTGTACACAACTCTATTGTAGAGCTCATATCTCAGTGCATATGTAACTATTTTGTGCATTTAAACATTCCTTGGAGATCTTATCTTGTGTACTTTCTGCATATCAAATATCTCTTTGAAAGCTTATGTAGTTTGTGAGATATGAGTGAAAGCGTGAAGTCTATTTTTTTAGTATACCTATGTAGATAGGTAGTCTATTTTGGTCGGTTTAGTTTCCCAACCAAAACACATCCAAATTCCATGCGTTTTATCTTGTTTGAAAGCCCTTGGCATCTACTTTCACGTTCTCAAATATCTCATTCAGATAATTCATATTCTGTGAGATATCTGTCGGAGAGTAAAGTCCAGTTTTATAGTGTACTTATGTGTGCAGGTGGTCTATCTTGGTGAGTTGAGTTTCCTGACCAAAACTCATCCAAATTACTTGCTTTTTAGCTTGTTGGAAAGCTATTTGTGTCTACTTTCTGTGTACCAAATATAGTTCTCAAAGGATATATATTCAGAGAGCTATCAGTCCGAGAGTGAAGCTCAATTCTTCAGCATACCTGTGTGGATAGCTAGTTCATCTTTGACAGTTGTGTTTCCTAATCAGAACTTGTCCAAATTAAGTCATTTATAGCTTGTTAGAAAGCTCTCTTTGTCTACTTTGATTGAATAAAGTATCAAGTCCATTTGAGTTTTGTGTTGAGAGCAGCAAGCTATCTAAGGTGCAGATGTTTGTCCAAGTGCTAGACATACAAGGGCTCACTACACACTTCCGTTGCGCATAGGAGAACTCATTCTCCATAGAGACATCATCATTGATTCTCCTTTAGCAACTAGAAACAACAAAATAAGGAGTTCGTTTGATAAAATGGAGCATTTTGGAGGTAAGAGACATCATCATTGATTCTCCTTTAGCGACTAGAAGCGATCGGCTGCTCCGCGACTCTCTGGAACGCCATCAGAGGGGAGGTCCTATGAAACATATGGCGGGAAAGATGTGCTTTTAACTTTGGCGACACCCCCAAAGAGTGCTTGATTGAGAAATCATTGTTCCTCCTTGGCAAAAAGATTGTTAACTGTAAAAAATCCCTCCCCCCTTCAGGCATCATCAAGTGCTCCTTTTGATCAACAACAAGCTTAAACCCAAGTGGGCCCTGCATGAGGGTGATGAGAGGGTGATTAACCTTCTTTGTAATGCCATCTAGACTCTGTAAAAGCTTACCCTGCTCTGTGGGATTCGGAGGGTCCCGTGGGCACTAGTCCCCTCCTCTTGTACTTTTCTTTTAATTAATTCAAGTCCAGGAGAGTAGACTAAGGCCGAACTTCCTTTATTTAAAAAAAAAAACAAAGTAAGGATTTAAACTTGTTCTTTCAAGATCTTTTGTTCAAGATATGAATTTGAATATACTTTGTTGTGCATATCAACTTGGAAAATATATGTTTTGCCTTTTACACGCCAAGAAGTGTGTCTTTGGTTTTGTTAACGAGTGATCTTATGGTAGTTGAACTTTGACAACTATCGTCAAAGATTCTTGATAATAATTCACGTAAAGCAAAGCAAAACATATTAGAGATAGTATTTTGTGTTGATTCATTTAGGTAGTGTTGTGTCTGAACACACTAGGAATGTTGGGTCACTTTTTTCCCTTTTTACGAGGTTTTTTCCTCTGGCGTGTATATATGCCTATTGCCCTAACATGTTACTTATCTTTGTACATTTTAGTGGTATTACATTCAATATTGTGTGTTGTGCTCCAAGCTTCTTCTTCTTCCTTGTGCTATTCACGTGCTTTCGCAAACCTTGAACTCCAACAATTGGTATAAGAGAAGGTCCCTGCTTCATCTAAGGCATCGTCAACACCTCTCCGATCACAATCTCAGAAATGCACAAAATTTGGTGAGCACCCCTCCGAATGCACTATTGCAGTGCTTGTGCAGGCTATTTTGTTTTTCTGTGCCAAAGATATATAGAGGTTCCGGTTTGCGAATATAAGCGTCTCAAAGTCTCCTATAGGTTTAGTAGAACTCGACAGGGTAAATTTGTTAAACATTTTGAGATACAGACAATTTTCTGCATCGGTGTATTTTGGTCAGTGGTTATTGCTAAAAGCAATGATGTATTTTTTATATTGGTTGTTGAGGATAAGTTGGACGGTACCAATTAGCCATTATGGTTTTATATGATGCGTCATGTTTTGGTTGCAAAAGGACTGTGGAATATTGTGTAGGGTGTTGAAAAACCTCCTATTACGCCTGCAAACAGAGTTGCTGAAGGTGATGCAGATGGCATTGAAGATGATGATATTCTTCATGTTCATGTTCGTGTTGCAGTTCTTGCTGCACCTACTATAAAGCGAATTCATTGGGACGGCAAAGATGTTGAGGCACATACATTGATATCCTTGTCTGTGAAACATGCCATTATTACTCACATTCGCTCTTGTAGAACAACTAAGGATGCTTGGGATACACTTACCACTTTAAACCATGCAAGGAATGAGGCTCGTGTTGCTTACCTCTGGAAATGCTTGGAGAGTGAGCACATGAATGAAGGTGATTCCATGGTCAATTTTGTGATGAAGATCAAAGATTTGAAGGATAAATTGATTTCTTCTAATGAAGTATTACCTGACAGCTCACTTGTGTTGGCTCTTCTAAATGGTCATCCCCATTCATATCAAAGTTTTGCTTCCACTCTTTGTTTGATGATGAAAGGCAATCCAAATGCCTTAACATTTGAGGAGCTAGCCTTTGTTGTGTTGCAGGAAGATAAGTCTAGGCAGAACAGGTCCATTATGCATGTTGCATTAGGGGAAAAAATGGACCTTGCATGGGCCTTGTAAGGATCCCTAATTTTTAGGGATTAAATTGTTTATATCTATGAGTTTAGGGGGCCACTTGAAACCACTAGAGGTATTGCATAATAAAATAATAGTTTAGAAATTGCTTTGTTGAAGTCTCACGTCGTCAAAATTCGGACCTTTAGATTGATATTATCGACGGTCTACGTTGATACGTTTAAAAGCTAGAGAGAGAGAGAGCATTAACTTTCGTGGGAGTGAGGACACTGGCTTTGCATAGTCTCTGCATGTTTTCCAACCATTGGATTCGAAAAAAATCTGACGATCGGCCGTGAATGGCACTGAGACGCATTCACGCATGCATTTCAGCCATTGGATCAAGCTGCTCATCGGATGGTGGGAATGAACGGGCGCCCAATCTCTTGTATGTGTGCAATGTTAGCCACAGATCTTGTTTCCATCCAAAGGCCTGAGATGCAAACGCTTTTCATTCATGAAATTCAAACTACAACGTCGGATTCCCTGCCCGATCGAACGGTAGACAAGCATTCGTGCAGTTTGTAATGATTGGAGTAATCTTGGCCATTTGTTCCAAAAGAAATCCAAGGGTGGAGGATCAAACTAGCCTTGACTTTTGCCATTTCACCTTCACCTTTAGATCTTTCAAGCAATCCAAGAGCTATAAATGATTTGCAAGCTTTTCAAAACCACTCTCAAACAAAAACCCACGAATTTTCCTGGTTTTCTAATGGTTGACCACACAAAAACAAGGGAAGCCTAGGCCTAGCCTATGTGATTAAGCCACTAGACTTTGTCCACCACCCTCTTCTCATTGGTCCATGCTTAATCACTCCTTAATCTAAAAGGCCCATGCAGGGTTCACTTTTTCCCCTAATGGTAGATTAAGCTTTCCTCGCTAGTCAAAAGGGCAAAGGTAATTGGAGCTCTTCTACTAGTAAGTAGAAATCTGCTAATTCTACACAATCAAAGAAGGATGACAGAGACAAGAAGAAAATAGAAAAGAAGATTGTTTTGCAAAGATTGTAAAGCAAATGATCTTGTCATAAACAATTTTGCAAAACTAGCTGCTAAAGAGGCGAAGAAAAAAGAGGTTGGAATGGTTGTTGTAGAGGCCTCTACACGAAAAATAGAGTCTACTAATCTAGTACAAAATGAAGAATGGGTGATTACTATTGTTTGTAGTTTTTGACCCATCTTCTCCTAAATAGTGTATGTCAATAGTAGACTCAAATGATTGGTACTTTGATAGTGGGGAAACCAAACATATTATGTCGTAGTGCAGTTTCTTCACTTCACTTGAGTGCGCCCCTAGAGGGAATACTATCACATGTGCCAACAACTCCTCTTATCCTATCATGGGAGTTGGTAAGATCATTCTGACTACTATTGATGGTAGTTCTTTTACATTGTCCAATGCTTTATTTGTGCTAGGGATAAAGAAGAATATGTTATCAATTTTAGCTTTAGCCAAGATTAGCTTGGTTGTGATATTTTTTGATGATAGATGTATAGTTCATGATCTGTCGAATGGCGATGTGATTGTTGCTTCTTGCATTTGATGTCGTTATCTGTATAAGCTCATAGACTATGAAATTTTTTTGAATGTTTTGGCATGTGCACTACATGATTCTCAGGCTATGTCAGATGCAAAGCTTTGGCATGCATGCTTTGGTCATTTGAATTCTGCCAGTTTGCTACACCTACAGAAAACTGAAATGGTGGCCTCTCTACCCAAACTTGAGGCACCTGGTAAACATGTATGTGAAGGCTATATTTTGGGCAAAATGCAGCATTCTTCATTCCCGAAAGATGGTTCACTTCAAGCTACTCAGAAATTGCAGCTTGTTCATAGTGATGTCTATAGTCATAAGCAAGCACCCTCTTTTGGGAACTATCTTTACTTCGTGACTTTCATCGATGATTTTTCCAGGCATGCATGGGTATATCCGTTGAAAGCAAAGTAAAAAGTGTTTATGTGCTTCAAATAGTTTCTAGTCTTGGTTGAAAATCTTTTAGCATGTAAAATGGGCACCATCCATTCACATTGAGGGGGGGATATATTTCTTTTGATTTTAATGCATTTTTGACTGAATGTGGGATAAAACATCACTGTATAGTGACGTATACACCTCAACAGAATAGAGTTGCTGAATGGAAGAACATGTCACTCATGGAGATGGCAAGGTGTATGGTCAAGAGTCAGGCTTTACCACATATTTTCTAGCTTGAGGTTGTTATGTGTGTAGCATATGTACTTAACAAGTGTTCCACTAAAGCATTGTAGTATATCACTCCATATGAGGCTTGGCATGGTCGCAAGCTATTTGTTTCTCACATGCATGTTTTTTGTTGTTTGGCATATGCATTAGTGCCTGAACAACAATGCAAGAAATTGGATGATAAAGTAATGAAATGTATTTTTGTTGGATAGAGTTCTAAAAGAAAAGGCTATCATCTATATCATCCATAGACTATATGCATTTTGGTTATCCGTGATATTGTTTCTGTGGAAGATGCTATTCAACCATTACTTTCATGTACTAAGGAGACATTAGTTAGCTCCAAAGACGTATGACACTTTGCTACCTCTTTTTATAGTTGGAAAGTCTACTACTGGTCCTAATGAGGCTTCTCAACCTTTATAGGTTTCATATAATGATGCAGATCATTTCGTTTCTAATGTAGATCTACATGATGCACTTCTTGATGAGAGAGCTAATATTGAGGAGGCAAAAATTATGCCAAAATGGCTGGTGTAGGCTTTGCATGATAGCAAATTAGATGCACCTCTGTCATATCACACTCGCTCAGGCTCTCATAGTGCCTCCTTTGCATTAGATTTCTATGCTATGGCTGCCTCTAGTCTCTATGACGAGAATGAGCTTGTTTTGTTTGATGAAGCACAAAATTCAGAAAATTAGATGGCAATTCTGCAATCTAAATAGGTTGCTATAATGAAGAATGGTACCTCCTCTTTGTGTGACTTGCCTCCTTGCAAGAAGTCGATTGGTACTAAGTGGGTATACAAGCTGAAGTGTAAGCCTCATGGAACAGTTGAGAGGTATAAGGCTAAGCTTGTTGCAAAGGGTTATGCTCAAGAAAGAGGAATTGATTTTGATGAGACCTTTGCTCCTACTTGTAGAATGACTATTGTTTGTAGCATCTATGCACTTGCAGCTCATCATGGATGGAATGTACATCAGTTGGACATCAAAATTGCATTTTTGAATGGTGATTCGCATGAAGAAGTGTATGTTTTTTAGGCCCATGGCTTTGTGCAGATTAAAGGGCATGAAAACCGGGTGTGCATGTTAAAGAAGGCATTATATGATTTAAAGAAAGCACCACGCGCTTGGTATGAAAAGATACATGCCTATCTAATTGCACATGGTTTTGAGAAGAGTCCAATTAAAAGCACCTTATATGTTAAGCGTGCAAATGATGTGATTATAATCATTGTTGTGTATGTTGATGATATGCTAGTCATTGGTCCTCTTGAGAAGCATATTGCTGATTTTAAGGCTGAGTTGCATGCCTCATTTGAGATGTCAGATTTGGGGCATTTGCATGATTATCTAGGCATGTGTCCAATGAAATATATTGACACATTATTGTAGCATTTTGGCCTTGAAGACTGAAAACCTATTGCCACTCCTAAGGAGACAGGCTTATGATTGAGTCTTCATGATGCTGGAGATGCATTTGATGTTGTTCTGTATTGCAGGCTGTTGGATGCTTGATTTACTTATGCATTACTCGGCTAGATATTCAGTTTTCTCTCTCACAAATGAGCAGGTTTATGCGTTGCCCAGGTGTCAAGCATTGGCAGGTGGTTAAGCGCATCTTTCGCTACTTGAGTGGTACCGGGCCACTTGGATTTTTTTATTCCAAGGGGGATCACTACCGCCTGATTTACGTTGTTTTTCTGAATCTAATTAGGCTGGTTGCTATGACACTTGTGTGCCCTCAAGTGGTTTTTTCTTCATGCTTGGTAGCTCATGCATATCTTGGTTGAGCAAGAAGCAGCCTACTATGGGCACTTCCAGTTGCGAGGGTGAGTATATGGTAGCTTTGATAGTGATTGTTGAGTGTGTGTGGCTCACACGCCTTATGGATGATTTTGGTGTTGGTCACTCTTCTGCCACCACCATCTTCACTGATAGTCAAAGCGCATTGGCAATTGCGAAGAACCTTGTGTTCCATGCTCACACTAAGCACATTGAGGTGCATTATCATTATGTCAGGTAGAGGTTCTTTGTTGGAGAGATCATCTCGGCATATTTGCCCACATAGGAGAACATTGTAGACCGTTTCACGAAGGCTCTCCCTAGGGAGAAGTTTGAAGCTTTCCGCAAAGCTTTGGGCTTACTTCCTTTTGTGGATTGATTCCACATAGATTGGCACTTCCTTATACATGAGTGTCAGCTCCTTGTTCATTGATTCCACATAGCTTGGCACTTCCTTATACATGAGTGTTAGCTCCAACTTCTTCTTCCTTGTGTTATTGAAGTGCTTCTGCAGACCTCAAACTCCAACATTTTGATCTAGTCACAATATTAGTTTGCACATTTCAAAGAAGTTCAAGATTGATTTTACTCTTTAAGAAGATGAAGACAAGGATAATGTAGAAAGAGCAAAGGAAGGCATAATATGTGAAGTATCACCTTGTGAAATTTCTTCCACCTCAAGATTAATCTGCCTATGAGATTAGATGATAAAAAAGGAGTCTAAGAAGAGAAAAGTTGATCTATTAGACAATGCCAAAGCAAAATCCATTCCATAAGAAAGTAATGAGCAAAGAAAAAAGTGACTGCAATAAAAACTGAAGAGGCAGTCTTAGACTTTGTTTTTTAAGTTGGTCCGAATTTTATCTTTAGAGTGTAGAGAGTTTCAATAAAATAGTTTCCTATAACGATTTCCTCGAAAGCTTTTTTTTTTTTTTTAAATGGAGGTTCGGCCGAGGCCTACTCCCCCGGACTTTAACTTTGAAATTACAACTGTACAAGGAAGGGCATAGTACCCATGGGACCCCCCTTATCCCACAAGAACAGGCGTTTACAACTGGGTTAAACGGCGGTCACAACTACCGCGAGGATGGTCAAACGGTGGCCAACAGCCACATACATCAGTTCCTGGGATTTATATGTCCCTACATGTTGCTGCCAGGGGTTGAACCCTCGCCCCCGCCTCAAGAGGCGAGAGGCCCAACCACCAGGCCAGCGAACCGGGACTCGAAAGCTTTCAAGTACAAGTCAACGATGCTTTCATAGGCATTGGGGCCCTTTGCATGAAAAGAACTCGTCAAATGCGCTTTAGAATATTATTTCATTGTGTCTATAATATTTTCCCGATAGGGTGGGATAATGGGAGTGTAGACAAGAAAGTTGTGTCCCGGACATAGGTAATTAATTAACAAAAAAACATAGAGTTTTTAGTCGATACATTAGGGAGAGATAAAACGAAACATGCATTTAATTTTAAAAAAAGAGCACAATCTTGTTAGTTTATGTGTAGTGAAATCATTGTGAGGGCCATAGCGATCTTTAAAAAAAGAACACAATCCGGAATTTTATGTGTTTGCAAGAGCTTTGTGTATCTCCTCTAATCTGCTTTTGAATAGACTTTAAAAATGTTAGATCTAATTCGCAAGATGAGATAAAAAGGCGGACATCAATATTTATGGGAAACTTTAGTAGAGGTGGAAAGTTGTGTAATTATATATCTATATTCTTCTCGGTTTTTGCATCCTTCTAGATGCCTCTATAGCTAATTGCTTTGCAGATGGCTTTATTGTATGATCAACAAGAAATGCAAGGAATCTAGAAATATATTCCATTTTACATGTCCACAAATTTCTTTGCAGGTGGTTCCTTCTTCCTTAACATATTGAAATAATAAAGAATTATATATATATATTTAAGTTATAAATATACTCAAGAATCATGATTTCTTTATATATATATTTATGTTATAAATATACTCAAGAATCATGATTGCTTTTTTAGAGAAAGTTGCACGGAAAATCACTAGGATTTAGTTCGAATTACAAAGAAGGTTAATAATGTTTTCATCACCCACATGGGCCGTCCATTTTAATTCTGCTTTGGGGACTTCTTAATTACAATTACATATTATTTGTCAAGAGGAGCGAGGGATTTAACAATTGACCATTTTTTCATAGCTTTGTCAAAATTAGCTACACATTTTTCTTTCCAAATCTTCCATAGAATTTTTGCTCTCCACAAGGGAGAGTGATCAATCTCTTCACTCAATAGTACTTATTTCCAACTGATTTGATTATTGTTCTTTAATATTCCGTCAAGATCTTGCCACATCGTGTGGCTCTTTGACTGCTCAACATCATTAAGAGCACGTTGTGGGATTTCGAGATTTGAAGAGATGCTCATCAATGACTTAGTCACGACGTGTACAAACTCATACATGGACCCCTAATTAATGGTCGATAGAAAAATCTCTTTTTCTTTTAAGCAAAAGAATTTCCAATTCTAAGAAAACTCTGCCTTTCAAACAACATAGAGTATTTTTTCACGAGAACAACAAGATCAAGAGCAAATAGGCCCCACATGAAGAGGATGAGAGGGTGATCAACCTTCTTTGTAAAGCTCTCTACCGATGTAACCCTTGCTTTGCGGGATTTGGAGGGTCTCATAGGTACTAAGCCAGTTCACTTGTACAATTGTTTTATCAATTAATTTAACTATAGGATAGTAGGCTATGCCAAACTTCTATTTATGAAGAAAACGTGATACATGGGCCCCCGATACCTCTGTGAAGAGAAAACAATTTCAATAGAAATAATTATCAACACTTATTGACCATTATCAATCCGTAAACTATTATCGAAATTTTTAAAACCCATGTGCAATTCGGAAAAGAAGAACTATCATGTAGAGTCATTCGATACAGAAAATGTAACATTGTATATATGTGGAAGATGAATGGGTCAAACACACACACACACACACACACACACATATATATATATATATATATATATATATATATATATATATATATATATATATATATATATATATATATATATATATATATGTGTGTGTGTGTGTGTATATGTAACCGTGTTTGTCTGGGGAAGATGAACAAGTATATTATACATCTATAGACGTTGTGGACGTGGGAGAGGTGCTAATTGTGAGAGGTGGTTTCACCTTAGTAGAAGGATTACCCTGGCTAGTTTCACCATTTGGCCTTCTTATATGTGTCTAGGTGTTGGATATGACCTATCATGGAATTGCTTATGTGTTGAGATAGAATGAAGATTACTCTCCTATCCCTTTCTTTGCACTCTCTAGTGGCTCTTCTCTGATTTTTATTAGAAGGTGTATGTAGATATATGCTTGGCCTAACCTCAATATTAGTAATCAACCCTTATAGACCCTTTACAATGAGAAAGTTAGAGATTGCAAACTTCCAAAGTTGGTGGTAACAACTCTTTTCAAGCTCCTCAATCAGAGTGTTATATCCTCCCATTATGTATGAGACTATAAAGTGGCTCCTAGTACATCTTCGCATTATGATATATGTGAGGAAAAATGATATGTCACCTTCGCACTAGAGCTTCCCCTTGCTTCAAATACTTCTTTAAATATTCCTCATCTTTTCTTCAATCCGTGGATCTAATGCGGCTTCAAGGCCTTATTGTGTTTCCCTAAATGGTCCATGTTCTTCTCTCATACCATTGATGGAGTATATTGACTCCTAATTGCATAAAACGATTGATGGGCCCTTCCTGTGACCACTATGTTAGCTACTAGAGTCACCTAAATAATCTATTGCCCTATCAAATAGAAGAATGAATATGTAAAAATTTTCATGAAAAAAAAACTAGACCCTCTAGCTTTCCAAAAACTCATGTGTCACTAGATTTTTAGAATATGAGGTATGTCAATCATCTTTCACAAGACACACTAATAACTCTCCAAAGAGGCACCTTGTACCTTCACATACATACACTTGGAAATATGCACAGATCCAACAAGTGAGATTTCAAGCTCAATGAAGTCACTGAGGATGAATTTTTGAGGCCACGATTATACTCAAAAGGAAGCTTACAAGAGTATAAAAACAATGAGCTATCTTGCCTTAGATATAAGCAATTACACAATGAAATATAGTTGAACAAAGATATCTAACTAAGAGAATCTTCCTCTTGCTAGTAAGGGGCTAGCTTAGCGAGGAGGTAACTTGGACATGAAGTATACACTCCTAGTGAAAGCCTAAAACACTCAAAAGATGATAGAAGATGGCCACAACTTTTCTTCAATCTCTTGCTTATATAATGATCCAATTTTGCAATACATTTTGAGTTAAATGATGTTTCCCAAAATACCGTACTCTTATTCATTAAACTAAATGGAACATTGGCATAAAAAACTCATGGAAACGTTGTAATATTCTTTAACAAAAAGTAAGGTGATGTGGAACTTGACTTTAGCATTGGTTCACACGCTTGAGCTTGCTAAATTTCTAACAAGAGAATTGTAGCTCTAGGCGCATCAAACCACCAAAAGATTGTAACACGTAACAAAATTGGGGATCATGTAATAAAGAGAAAGAGAGGTCTCAAAAGCACACACAAAACAAGTATATTCGAGAGCAAGTTTGCAATCTCAGCTTCATCGAACTTCCAAAAGTGTATAGGAAATTTCTAATTGGAGCATCCAATAATAGAAGAAAGTTTGGCTGATAAAATGGAGCATTTTTGAGGTAAACGGTGTCCATCATTGATTTTGGCTTAAGAACTTAGAGTGGTAGATATCGACATCGGCAATTCTATAATACTGCGACAAAAAGAGCTCACTAATGCACACAAAACAAGTATAGAAGAGGGCAAGGCATTTGCAAATATAAGTTCATCAAACTGCCAAAAGTGTGTACTAGATTTGCAAGTCTGGTTGATTAAATGGACCATTTTGAAGGTAAGAGATATCCATCATTGATTCTTCTTTAGGGACTGAAAACAACAGAATAAGGATTTGGAATGCACTTTGAAGATTATACAAATTAAACGTGTTCTTTGAAGATCTTTTGTTCAAGATATGAATTCGACTATACTTTGATGTGCATGTCAACTTGGGAAGTATATGTTTTAGCTTTTGCACGTGAAGAAGCGTGTGTTTGGTTTCCTGAACGAGTGATATTATTGTAGTTATACTTTGAAAACCATCATAAAAGAGTTTTGATAATGATTCAAGTAAAGGAAAGCAATAAATTAATAGACATAGTATTGGATCTAGTCACAATATTATTCTTCACATTGCAAAGAAGTTCAAGATTGATTTTACTCTTTTAGATGATGAAGACAAGCATAATGTAGAAAGAACCCAAGAAGTACGAGTTTAAGAAGGAGTAGACAATCAAGTAGGAGTTTAAGGAGTAGATAAGGAGTAGGCTTACTTTGCCTCTGAGATTAGACAATCAAGTAAGAGTTTAAGAAGAAAGCTGATTTATTAGAGGAGGACCAGGAGCAAAAGCGACTCCATAAGCTCATTTAAGTTTATTTTTAGTAGAATTATTGTGAGGGCCACACCGTGCAATCATAGTGTTTAAGGATCTATAGTACATGCTCTTGTTTTGCCTCTAGTATGCCGATCCACTTTCCAGAAGATTGCTCTTGCCTCCATCCATGTATGTTTGCAAGAGCTATGTGAATCTCCTCTCATCTGCTTTTTAATAGACCAAAAAAATGTGAGATCTAATCCGCATGATCAGATAAGGAAAGGACATCAATATTTATTGAACACTTTAGTAGAGGTGGAAAATTGTCCAATTATATATCTATATTCTTCTCGGTTTTTTCCATCCTTCTAGAAACCTCTATAGCTAATTTCTTTGCAGGTGGCTTTATGGTATGATCAACAAGAAATGCAACGAATTCAAAAAGTTATTTCTATGAAATGGTATGAGCAATAAGAAATGCAACAAATTTACATGTCCACAAATTTATTTGGAGGTGGTTCGTCCTTCCTTAACACCCCAAACGGGGGGAGTTCGAGAGATTGGACACCTGGGCCTCCCTAGTCTCACTCCCCCACCAGGTGCTAATTTGCGGTGACTTCAACATGGTGGAGGACCCTACAGATAGATGGAACAACAAGGGCCGGGTCATCGATTGTCATGAGAAAGAAACGTGGGACAAAACCAAACTACACTTGGACCTGGTCGAGTTCAAAGATTCGAATGGCTTTTCATGGTCAAATCTCCAAGAGGGTGAGGACTTGAGGAAAGCTAGACTGGATAGAAGCTACGTTGCTTAGAGCATTATTCATCAGTGGGGCCATCCTTCCCTCTTGCAATGCACTAACATCGCCATCTCTGATCACTACCCAATAAAAACGTAGAATATGCATGTCGGGAGCAGCTAAAGTGGTATTTAGAAAGATTATGTTTTATTATTAAGTATGACTACATGTCAAGAGAAAACTTTGCGGCATTAACTCATGCTGAATCAAATTGTTGGTGCAGGGCAATCAACAATTGAAGTTTTCATCAAAGTTTGGAAGTCAAGAATTGAAGAAAAGATTAAGTTATGAAGCACGAAGAAAGTGCATATCCAGAAGATGAAAATGTGTACATATATGTACATTAATTCAGAGATAGATCACTTATACTTTTGTTTAGTTATGAGCTTGTAAATATTTGACTATATATACAAGGAAAAATGTCAGGGAAAATATGAGAGATTGTGTAAGAATAAGATTTGAGGAGAATTAGATGTCATTAGACACTTTAGAAGTGAGTAGAATCTCTCTCATCACTCAGATGTAAATTTCTCAGAAATAGAAAAATGTTGCATCGAATCTTTCTGAGTATTCTCCTTCTGTGTTGAATCTTTTGTGAAATGCTTTTTTACAAGAATAATTCTATAGTTGATTGACCTCTGTACAAATTTTCAACTTCTAATTGTTATCAAACTGAGAGAATTATGAATAGGAACATTCATATGTGAGAAAATGTCAAGTGTCTTCTGAAACAGGTGCAATCTCGATGGTCAAAGATTTGATCAATTCTCAATGCACAGTTTAAAGTTTTGCACAAATGAGGAGTCAAAATCTAAAATGGAATGTAAACTATCTATGGCTAAAGTATTTGCATAAATAGGTTCTAGATTGAGAGAAGCAAGTGTTAGAAGTTATAGGTGTCTGAATCGACTTCTCAGAAGAATAGTTTTAGACATAGGTGACTTGTTAAGTTCATTTCTCAAGATCTACTAAGTCTTTTGGAATGATTTAACTTGGAGAAGGTGCGCATACTGTAGGCGACACCTTGTGCTAAGTTTTATAAAAAACTTTACACATTTGATAAGTTAATGAGAGAGTTATGTGCAGCAGACTTTCTGTAGAATCTTCTTCTTCAGAGTTTATCCAAAATTTCCATTGAGCCTCCAAATTGGTGAAAGTTTTGAGTTTCTCTTGATATAGAGGTGCTCTAATTTCAAGAGTAGCTTGTTCTTTTGGAGATTAACACCCTCCATCAGTGGTATGAGAGCAGGAAGTATCAAAATTGAAGGAAGGAGGACCCCGACTACTGCAGTTGTAAATATTTCAATATCGGAAGTAAAAAAGGTGAAAGCTTGAGAGGAAAGCTTGAGAAGGAGGCCATACGACATCAAGGAAGATAAAAGGAACTTCATTCGAAGTAAACGTACATCTATTACTCATAAAGTTTGAAGAGTTCAATACACAGGTGAAGAAAGGATGGAAGATTCTCTTTAGACAGAGAAATTGGATAGAGAAAACTATCCAGCATGGTCTATGAGAATGGAAGCTCATCTCATGAGCAAAGATTTGATAGGATATATCAGAGGTGAAGAAGAAAAGCCTCAGTTCAGAGATCCTAGTGTTCGAACTAGGGAGGAATTATCAGATTTGAAGACTTGGATGAAAAGAGATGCTCAACCTAGGAGTAATATCTATATGGCAATTAATGACTACTTGCTACCTCATATTAGAGGTCTTGAAAGTGCAAGTGATATTTGGAATGATTTGGAGGAGCATTTCCAAAACACCACAAAGTCAAGGAAAGCATCCTTGTGGGCAGAGTTTACTACATTCAAGAAGAAGGCCTCTCAATCTATCTCAGATTATGTAACAAGGATGAAGGACATTGCAGATGCATTAGGAGCAGTTGATGAAGACATTGAGGAGGATAAATTGGTAAGGCAAATTCTTACAGGATTGAGAGGTGATGACAAATGGAAGCCTTTCATTTTGTCTGCTGAACTATCACTTGATCATTTCACTCCTGATTTAAATCAGTTGCTAGGACATATGCTAACCTTTGAGCAGGATGTCAAAGGTGAAAGTGATAAGAGTGAAGGTCAAGCAATGTATTCAAAGGATAAGAAGAAGAATAGCAAAGGGAAGCACCAAGCAAATGAAGATGAAGGCACAACTAGCCAAGCCAACTTCCTAAGAGGAAGAGGAGGTGGCAAAGGAAGAGGAAGAGGCAGGAGTAATAAAGATGGAGTCAAAGCTTGTTGGATTTGTGGCAAGACAAATCACTTAGCTAATGATTGTTGGCATAATACTCAGAGTAATGGTGGATATAATCAGAATTTTAATTCAAGAGGAAGAGGTGGCAGAAATCAAAGAGGTAATTTCAGAGGTAGAGGTAGTAGAGGTTACTTTGGAAGAAATGCAAGTAGAGGATTCCAAAGTCAACAATACAACAATACCTACTACAATTATGCTTCAAATCAGAAGGAGGATTCAACATTGATAATGAATGCAACTTGTGAAAGGCAAAGTGAAGACCAAAGAGTTTTCTACATTGACTCAGGGTGTAGCAATCACCTGAGTGGCAACATAGTTTTGATGACTGATTTGGAGAATAAGGTAACTAATCATGTAGTTCAAACAGGTGACAATACAAAGCATAATGTGAAGTCAATTGGATCAGTGAAGGTCAAGGATGGTAGTAATCTCTTGAGTAAGGTTTTGTATGTTCCTACAATTCCTAAGAATCTGATAAGTGTAGGACAAATTGTTGAAAAGGTTATGAAGTTAGATTCACTAATGAAGGAGTTTTTGTGGAAGACCCTAGCAATTGGTATAAACAAATTGTTTCAGGGAAGAAAGAAGGAAGATTGTTCACATTGAAGATCCAAGGTAATGTTGGTCATGCCTTGTATACCTATGGAGGACATAAGATCTCTGAGTTAGATCTTTGGCACAAAAGGCTTGGACATTTCAATGAAAGAGGTATTAAAGATATGGTTAATAATGGTTCAGTGCTTGGATTGCCTAATGTTGCAGGTCAACATATGACATACAGATGTGAGGCATGCCAATTAGGTAAGGCTCATAAGCAATCTTATTCCAAGCATGGTTTTATGTATTTAGAGAAGCTTGAATTGGTACACACAGATGTGTGGGGACCATCAAAGGATTTCATTATCAATGGCTCAAGGTATTATGTGATTTATGTTGATGATGCTACCAGATGGATCACTATCTATGTGATCAAAGATAAGTCAGACATGTGTATCAAAGATAAGTCAAGGTATTCAATACATTCAAACATTATCATGTGTATGCAGAGAAAATTACAGGCCATAAATTGAAGAGAATAAGGTCAGATGGAGGGGAGAGTATTTCTCTAATGAGTTCAGTGATTACTTATGGAATCCAAGTATAAAGAGAGAGGTTACTTGCAGGTACTCTCCTCAACAAAATGGTGTAGCAGAGAGGAGGAATAGAACTCTTGTTGAGTTTGCAAGATCCATGATGAAGGAGAAAAATTGCCCAAATTATTTGTGGGTTGAGGCTGTAAACACAGCCACATATTTGGTTAATAGATTACCATGTAAAACTTTGCAGGGTATGACACCATATGAGGCATGGTGGGGTAAGAGACCTACTCTAGATCATTGCAAACTATTTGGATGTTTGGCATATGCATATGTGCCATCTCAGTTAAGGCACAAATTGGAACTTGAAGCTTAAAAGTATGTATTCATTGGATATGATGATAAGCAGATGGGATATAGGTTGTGGAGTCCATCCACAAAACAATTCCTTGTATCAAAGGATGTTACATTTGATGAGCAAGGTACTTGGTATGCAGGTACAATCAATAGTTATGCAGATGATGAAGAAATTGTGGATCAAAAGAAAGGTAAATCAAAGGTTCAAATATTTGATGAAGAGAAGAACAATGAAGTACAGGTTGAAGTAGAAGAAGTGCCTAGGTTTGATCCAGAATGTGATGAACAAGAAACCTCAAGAAGTGGAGAACTCAGAAGGTCAACAAGACACAAATGGCAACCTACAAGGTATAGCTATGGCACTTCTTTTTTGGCTACCAAAGATTATGCTTATATGATAAAAGCAGATGAAGACCCTTCTACATATGAAGAGGAAAAAGGTAAGGAAAATTGGGAGAAATCTATGCAGGAAGAGTATGATGCATTGTTGGAGAATCAGACATGGGATTTGGTTCCTAAACCAAATAGTCAGAAGATTATTGGATGCAAATGGGTCTACAAGACAAAGATATTTGCAGATGGAAGTGTGTCTAGGTATAAAGCTAGACTTGTTGTGAAAGGGTTTGCTCATACATATGGTATAGATTATGATGAAACCTATAGTCTTGTGGCAAAGATGACAACCATCAGGACACTTATAGCCATTGCTGCATGTAAAGGTTGGAAATTATGTCAATTAGATGTGAATGCTTTTTTAAATGGTTATATTTCAGATGATGTTTTCATGGAGCAACCACAAGGATTCAGAGATGAAATGTATCTAGATCATGTGTGCAAGCTCAAGGGAGCTTTGTATGGTGTGAAGCAGGCGCCAAGGGCATGGAATTATAGACTTGTGAAGTTCTTGAAGGAACTTGGTTTCCAAGTATCTAAATCAGATAGTAGCTTGCTGCATGTAAAGGTTGGAAATTATGTCAATTAGATGTGAATGCTTTTTTAAATGGTTATATTTCAGATGATGTTTTCATGGAGCAACCACAAGAAATCAGATAGCCATTGCTGCATGTAAAGGTTGGAAATTATGTCAATTAGATGTGAATGCTTTTTTAAATGGTTATATTTCAGATGATGTTTTCATGGAGCAACCACAAGGATTCAGAGATGAAATGTATCTAGATCATGTGTGCAAGCTCAAGGGAGCTTTGTATGGTGTGAAGCAGGCGCCAAGGGCATGGAATTATAGACTTGTGAAGTTCTTGAAGGAACTTGGTTTCCAAGTATCTAAATCAGATAGTAGCTTGCTTGTTAAAGAAAGTGATGATGGGTTCATTTACATGTGCATATATGTTGATGATATAATTCTTACAGGTACAGATGAGAAAGGCATTCAAAGCCTAAAGAAGAAAATAGAGAAAGAGTTTAAGATTATTGACTTGGGAGACTTGTCATATTTCTTGGGTATGGAGATTTCATACACTCAACATGGAGTGTATACAACTCAAGAAAGGTACTTGAAGAACTTGTTGATCAAGTTTAAAAAGAATGATGGCAGGGTAGCACCTACTCCAATGGAGTTGAATCACAAATTGAGCAGATATGGAGGAGAAGAGTTCAAAGATATGAAGCTATATCAAGTTTGGTTGGTAGTCTGATTTATGCTACTTTAACTAGGCCTGACTTGTCATATGCAGTTGGAGTATTGTCTCAATTCATGCATTGTCCTAGGAAGGAACATTGGATTGCAGGACAAAGAGTGTTGAGGTACATTAAGGGTACACTCAAAGAGGGTTTGTATTATGGTTTTACATCAGATACAAACATCAAGATATATAGTGATGTAGATTGGGCAGGAAATCCTGATGATAAGAGATCAACTTATGGATACTTGTGTTATGTGGGATATAAGTTAATTTCATGGTGTTCAAAGAAGCAACACACAGTTGCTTTGTCATCTACAGAAGCAGAGTATAAAGGTATGGTGGAAGCTGCAAAGGAAGTGATATGGCTAAAGACTCTGATGAAGAGTTTTGATATCATTCAGAGTACACCCACTATTCATGGAGATAACATGAGTTCATTGTATTTAGCTGCTAATCCTGTTTTTCATGCCAGGACCAAACACATTAAGATTCAGTATCACTTTCTAAGAGAGAAGGTGATGGATAAAGAGATTGAAGTAATACATACTTCAACAAAAGATCAGATAGCTGATATGCTAACCAAGAGTTTGGATGGACCAAAGTTATAGAGATTCAAGGACATGGCAGGCATAACGAAGATAGAGAAAACCTCAATTGATGATTGAGGGGGATTTGTTCGTGTAGGGCAATTTTGATGAAAGTTTGGAAGTCAAGAATTGAAGAAAAGATTAAGTTATGAAGCATGAAGGAAGTGCATATCCAGAAGATGAAAATGTGTACACATATGTACATTAATTCAGAGATAGATCACTTATACTTTTGTTTAGTTATGAGCTTGTACATATTTGACTATATATACAAGGAAAAATGTCAGGGAAAATATGAGGGATTGTGTAAGAACAAGATTTGAGGAGAATTAGATGTCATTAGACACTTTAGAAGTGAGTAGAATCTCTCTCATCACTCAGATGTAAATTTCTCAGAAAAAGAAAAATGTTGCGACGGATCTTTCTAAGTATTCTCCTTCTGTGTTGAATCTTTTGTGAAATGCTTTTGTAGAAGTTTAAGTCTATAGTTGATTGACCTCTGTACAAATTTTTAGCTTCTAATTGTTATCAGGCTGAGAGAATTATGAATAGGAACATTCATATGTGAGAAAATGTCAAGTGTCTTCTTAAATAGGTGCAATCTCGATGGTCAAAGATTTGATCAATTCTCAGTGCACAGTTTAAAGTTTTGCAGAAATGAGGAGTCAAAATCTAAGTTGGAAGGTAAGCTATCTATGGCTAAAAGCATTTGCATAAACGGGTTCTAGATTGAGAGAACCAAGTGCTAGAAGTTATAGGTGTCTGAATTGACTTCTGAGAAGAATAGTTTTAGACATAGGTAACCTGTTAAGTTCATTTCTCAAGATCTACTAAGTCTCTTGGAATGATTTAACTTGGAGAAGGTGTGCATACTATAGGCAACATGTTGTGCAAAGTTTTATAAAAAACTTTACACATTTGATAAGTTAATGAGAGAGTTATGTGCAGCAGACTTTCTATAGAATCTTCTTCTTCACAGTTTATCCAAAATTTCCATTGAGCCTCCAAATTGGTGAAAGTTTTGAGTTGCTCTTGATATAGAGGTGCTCTAATTCGAAGAGTAGCTTGTTCTTTTGGAGATTAACACCCTCCATCACAAATGGTAGGGTAAGCTGGGCTCACTGGCTATACGAGCACATGCATGGTGAAATTGTTATGGGAGATAGGCGCAAAACATTGTTGAACAGTCGTATGTCAGCATATATGGCAGAACTTTTTTAGTTTGTACAGCAGATGGATAATCAAGGGCTACCAAGTTGTAAGGAAACCAAAATTCCAGGTGATGAGTCAAGACTTCGGGGTCAAGTACAAGTAATGGAGAAAGAAGTGGAAGGATCAATGGACATGTGTACGGATTTGCTGAAGGCGGGATATACGATGCAAGAATTGGCACCAGTTATGTAAACGGTTCAGAATCATTATGAAAAATAGATGTTAAATGATGATAGGTTGTTGCAGGTTCCAAATAGTGCAGAGCAGCCAAAAGTAATAGGTAAGGTATTTAAACTATCTAAAAAGAGAAAGTTAGAAGTGCAGTTGCAGGCAATGGAGAATAAACTGGGGGAAGAGGTTAAGCAACAATCAATATTGCGAAGAGGTTTTGATGTATCAAGTATGAACGAGAAAATGTGGGAAATTTCTATTTTTTTAGACTGGCAGGAGGAACAATTGAAAAAGTATGAACAAGCTAAAGAGTTTGTTAATATAGAAAGTTATCAATTCTTACAGAAGCAGGTGCAATTACTTCAGGAAGAGGTAAACAAGAAAACACAGGCGTTGGAGGAATAAAGTCAACAAAGTAAAATGCAGTAGGTAATGGAGTTTTCAAAAGTGAAGCGGTCATTACAGGAGTTTGATGAGTGGAAGAGCACTATATAGGAAAAAATTGAAAACGAGATGCATGGGTTTTCTACACTGAATGCTAATTTGCAGACAAAAGTTATAGTACTTAGATCTCGGATGGAAGCATTATTGTCACTAGAGAAACAGACATTAGAAAATGAGGATGTGGATTTTGATGCAGTTTTAATGTCAAAGTCGGATGTTGGAGTACTGAAGCAGCATGTGCAGAGATATGTTCAAGACATATGGAAGGTGGTTCAAGGTCGTTTGCAAAGTTTGTGTAGAAATCAGATTGAGCAGGTATAGAACTGTTTTGTTTCAAAGCATGAGAAGGATTTACTGCATATGGTTGAAGAATATCAGAAGCAGATTCATGAGCATGTGCAAAAAATCAAAGAACTGCAAGAGCAATTGTTGCAAAGAGATTTGGAGCAGAAAGTGGATGCAATAGTTGAGCAGCAACAATTAGTTGATTCAATGGAACTGCAGGAAGCACAGAAAGGTCCTGAGGAGGATGTGAAAGTGCTGCAGAGTCAAGAAGTTGGAACAGAGGAAGCTAACAGTCCTAAACAATCGATGGAAATAATATTGTACGATCAAGGGATTGTAAATTCGGGTTTGATTTTTTGAAAAATCCCCCACTGGGCTATGCTAGGTGTTGAGGATAGAAGAATCTTGAGGATAAATAGTTAATCTGAATTCTAAAAGTCTTCTAACTCAGGTATTACTCAATCGGATGTTGTTGAGTCAAAAGTTTGCTAAATTTGTATTTTCTTGCTCGGATTTTAACAGACTGTTATTTTTGTTAGGCGCTGATGTCGCAATAAAGAGAGTAGTTGTATTTTGTTCACGAGAAGGGGGTTAGGAAGGGAAAGAAGCATCTCCAAGAGGGAGAGCAAAAGAAACCACAAGAGGCAAGAAGAAATCTTTCCAAGAAGAACAAAGAAAGAAGCGTCCTCAGAGAGAACAGCGCCAGAAGAGAAAGAGACTCCATTCTTCTAATGGTGCAAGATAATGGTGAAACAGAAATGACGAAATCTTGATTTCAGAAGCATATTTACCTATTTCGTAATGTATTTTCTATAGTCAGAAGTTTTAATGAACTTTTCCATCATGTAATACCTGATGTAGAAGAACTCTAATGGAGTAATTTACTCATGAACATTCAGCGCAAGAATGAATCTTTGTCTATTTGAGTTATGTTCGTTGAAGAGAGATTTTGTCGCAGTGTAACAGTGCTAAATCTGAAATCTGTTGGAAGCGTATTCTTTGTGTGAAGTAGATCAGAGCTAAAGTTTGATTGTTCAGAAACAAGTAGAGATGTGTTGAATGCGAACCCCAACAAAAATCCGATGGTTATCTGGTAAAGAGCACCTTTATTCGAACATTACAAACATGAGGCCCATTCGTTCATGGTGGAAAATTCAAGTAACTCACAAATTTTTTGATGGTGATATGAACTAAAGAATGGACATTTTGGTAACATAGATGATTATTGTTTTAATGGATTTGCTAATACACTCGAGTGTCTAGCTCATCCGTTAGAGAACACAAACGCAATCCATTAGAAAATTATCATCATTTAGGGTATGAAGAGAAAAGATGAGAAACCCCTTCCCTACAACTAGAGCATCTCGATCTAGTAAGACCTCAATGAAATCCTCATGTTATATCATCAAGTTAAACGGGAGCAATCTTTACTTGGGGACACTATGTACTTGTCTTCTACACTATGCATTACAACATATGAGCCTTATGTTGGCCCTTATACTAGTGCAAATACACATAGGCAATCTGATTGCAGTTTCAGTATAAGCACCGGTATAAGCATCGGTATGATAATGCCGGTATAAGCATCACTATGGGTGTTGGTATAAGCATGAGTATGTTCTCTGTACCCCTAGTATAAGCATCAGTGTGAATGTCGGTACATTTTCATTATTATAAGCATTAATATTTACCTGCAGATGACTATATAATCATGAATAAAAACATTGATATCAAAAACACCGCTATAAGCATCGGTATGTCCTTGGGAAAAATGATCGGTATAAGCATCAGTATGGCCTTGGGTATATCAATGCTCATACCTGCACCTATATGGATGACCATATCTGCAAAATTCTTTTTGGGCAGAGCATGTTGTCTCTTGCTATAGCAACGTGACAATGTTGTTATGTAGCAAATGACAATACACTTTGCCTAAGAAAAATCAACTACAAGTGACATGTACTCTAGTGGTTTCCAATTTAGAGTTTAGATGACGGGAAACCAAAACAAGATTTGATAAAGCAAAGCACATTGTTGAACATAAAAGAGATATGCAGGAGTAGAATGAACCATGAACCATGTACAAAAGAAGTCCATAAATAAACCATGTACAAAAGAGATATTCCATTCATGAACCATGTAAAAAAGTGTGGCAACCCACTCCCACATATGAACCAAATACAAAGTGCAAAAAATCACTGCCATATATGAATCAAATAAGTGGTGCACCATTTCCATCTATCATAATATATATATATATATATATATATATATATATATATATATATATTACCTAAAACCCTAGTTTTTATATATTTAATTATGTATATTTTTTAAATTTAAAAACCCTAACTCTTTTAATATTTAATTATGTATACCAATGTTTATTATAGAATTGCATTTCTTTATATATCTAATTATATATGCTAATTTTAATATTAAAACCCTTATTTCTTATATATTTAATTATAAATAGTACATTTGATTATATATACTATTTTTTTCCCTAATGTTTATATATATGGGATTATATATATTGATATTAACCTAAAGCCCTATTATTTATATCTCTTTAAAGTTCAAGTCTTCTGCTAAAAAGATAGATTGTTTAGTCACACATGAAGTGTCATATTCATAATTTTCTAGCGTTTTCCTTTCCCTTGTAGATTCTTATGGTTTCTTGAGAGGATTCTTCAATATTTCTAAACTCTTGTATGTTCGCCTCGCCCTTGGAGTTCTATGAATTGATCTCCTTCCTAGGCGTCTTCTGATCATCTTGAAAATGAGTTGTTGCTTCAAGTTTGTGTGTACTCTTGCTTGAGGGTATCCGAAATTCTCTTCTAGATCCTATGGTAGCTAAATCTTCTTGCTGTCATCTTCAAACAATGATTTTTTTATCAAATACTACATCTCAAATTACTATAAATCACTCTCAACTAGGATTATATCATCTATAACCTTTGTGATAAAGGCCATAGCCTATAATGATACACTTTCTTCCCTTAGAGTATATTTTACATCAGATTTGAGACAGTATATGTGCATGTGCAATGAAACCAAATATCTTGCAATGGTCTTTGACTAGTCTCCTTCCATTCTAGGATTCATAAGGAGTCATAGCATCCAATACTTTAGAAGGTGACCTCTTTATTAGGTATTGGGTAGTGGATAGTGCCTCTACTCATAGCTAATTGGCTAGCTCCTTCTCATCCAACATGGGCCTTTTTGCTTTCAAAAATGACCCTATTCCTCCTCTCTACTAGTCCATTTAGTTCATGTGTGTACATAGTAGTAATCTTTCTCTTGATTCCTCTATTTTGAAGAGAGTAATTAAAGTCATAGGAGAAGTATTCTCCTCCTTGATTATACCTTAGTAGTTTTAGGGTTTAACTTATTTCATTTTACAAAAGAGCTAACACTTATTAACATATGAGAATACTTCATCTTTATGCTTCATAAAGTAAATAATGGTTCATCTATACAATCATGTTTAATGGATGGTTCTTTTCTTCCTCTGAAAACATATGTGTGGAAAAGCTCTAGAAGGTCTCCATCTATGTAACCTTTCTTTGTGAATGGTTGCTTGTGAGATTCTCCAATGTGACATAAACTTTACTTATATATAATGTGTTGTTTTGAGATATTTGGTAGTTAAGTACACTTTGATCTCGATTGATTTTCTTGAGGGCTCTTTCTCCAATGTGAGCCAAAATGTTTTGAGACACCTCTAGTTCTCATAGGCTTTGTGTACCATAACTGATTAATGCAATTTTTTTAGTGTCGTGGAGTTCAAAGGTGAACAATCCACCTGTTTTGTTCCATGGCTATCCCCTTGAAGCCTTGAAATGGATCTTGCACATAGGATCCATGTTTTGCGAATCTCACTTGCAAAAAACTCTCCATAATCTTACCTACGCTTATTAGGTTTTTAATAATACTTGGTACATTGAGAACTCTACTCAATAGTTTCATACTACCATTAGAAGAATTTACATTTTCTATCTTCTCCAAATGGTGCCTTGTGTCATCTCTTGTCTAGAACGCATGCTTATTCTTTGGATCTTCCTAGTTTGAGAGCAAGACAACATTTCTTGCTACATGATTTGAGCATCCTAAGTCAATGTAGAACGCATGCTCATCATATTTACCTTCTTTCATTGTCATATTCATAAGTATAAATGAATCATCTTGAGATATCTTGTCTACCTCCTCTGCCTCTTCCTCTTGAGATTCTACATTTACCTAAAATGTTAGTTGAGGAGGTGCTTCCTTCATCATGAGACATTTTACCCTTTCCTTTGTTGTCTTTGCCTTTGTTTTGATCTCTATAAAGGTCAAAGAATTGATTATCTTTTTAGTTATCACCATTTTTCATATGTCAAGCCTCTTGCGTGAAGAGTTGTCCCATGAGAGTTGAAGTGTGGCAGTCGCATATCCATGTACAAATACATGTTAGTGGTAGAAATCTTCCCACTTTTCATCAACCTTGATTCCATTTATAATGTGCCTCAAAATTTGCTCTTCATCAATGATTTCTCAGATGCACACTAATTGATGTGTAATGTCCTTCATTTTGTTGATAAGAACAATTCCTCTTTACTTGGGCATCTTCTTGAGTGTTATGAACTTGATCTAGAGTTGGTTCTTCCTAACCTTGGTACTTGAAGAGGAGAATGCTTCCAAAGACTTCCATGTCTCTTGTGATGTCTTTCGATTCCCAATATGAGGAATTAGAAAATAAGAGGTAAAGTTTAAAATGTATGATCTTGCCAAAGAATCATTTTCACATCATGTGTTTAAGCTTTCTTGCTCCTCTTGAGTGGTTTTCCCTTTGTTTCTAAGTATAGAAATCAACTCATCTCCTAAGATGTATCAATATATCTTTCTCCTTGAAAGTAATCCTCCATATTTATAGACTATATTGTGCAGTTTGTTTCATCCAATTTGTCAAATAATGATGGAAATCCATCACCCATAATGTCAAGTCTATGACTATGGTCTGATACGACTATGAGGAGTGATGGCTAATGCACAGAGATGAGAGGGTCATGGAAAAAACCCGCTCTAGAAAAATTGCAATAGCTCTAGAGACCTTTTTTAGACTCTATGAACTTCCAATATATGCACTTATACCACTATGGTACTTTGGAATATGATTCTCAAAACTATTTCTCAAAACACATAGCATTTGAGTGTTTGTTACCTTGAGATAACCTTCTATTTTTGGAACAAGGTACTTAGAGTTTTACTTAGAAATCATAGCTTGGTTGGAATTGATTTGAGAAATTTTGCATGCATTCAAGAGAAGTGTTGAGAAAAATATTTCAACTTATTTAATGAATTTAGATGGAATATACTAAGAGAAATATGCATAAGAAAGTAGGGGGGTGATCCCAAGTTTTCAAGAAGATTAGGATGCATACACACAGTCACATTGATTTCTTCATAACTCAATATGTACAACTCCAATGACCATGAAACTTTTTATGCGTACTCAGTCAAGTCCTATCTTTATATTCAAAGAAAATGTTAGACAATAACAAACTTCAAGCAATGTCATGTAGCAATAAATAGAGAGAAATGTAGCTATAGAAGTGTGATGTAGATGTATTGCTAAGTAAGATATGATACAATGAGAGATTGGAGATCTCACAAGCTGTGCGTTAAGTGCAATAATCATCCAAATGAGTGTAATAATCAGTTCTCATAAACACAATGAAACTTACTGTATATATACACTTTTTAGAGATGACTATTGGTTGGATCTACCTAAACATCATCCATAGTCTTCCTTTGTGAATTAAATCCTTAGCTTGATTATCTATTTCTTGTTGATGTCAAGGTCCATGCCTATAAGGTGATTTATGGGGAGGAGAACTACCATGAATTAAGTCTATACTATGGTCAAGAGATCCCCTAGAAGGTGGTAGTTTAGAAGGAAAATCATTCATAAAACAATCCTTATAGGAACCCATAAATGATTTATATGCATTAGGAAGTGTATGTGTATAATCAACTATGTTATTGACAAAGACAATACATGAATGATAGCATTTCCTAAATGCATGTTTTACATGAGTATGACTAATCAATGGAAATGGTTGGAAGTCATGCATTGTAGACAAAGAAATATCTTGATTGTTAAACTTAAAACTCATGGTGTGTGTATGATAATCAATTCATGGGTTATAATGATGATGAAAAGGCATACCAATTATAACATCATAGGATTGCAAAGGAGCAATTAAGAAGGTGCATTCATCTATGTATGAACCTATATAAATCTAAATGTTATGCACTTCACTTGTAATATTATATCCATTCCTTGAAATGCAGCCTTAACTTTATACATAGAAGGAAGTGGGTTTAATTGGAGATCTTGCACTAGTGTATGAGAAATAAAGTCATGCCAACTACCATCATCAAGTAAAATATTAACAACTTTACCATTAATAGTACCTTGCATGCAAAGTAAAGAATGAATAGAATTTGTGTTACCCAAGGGACTTAGATCCTGTTTGAATGCTTCTTGGGTCCAATCAGGTTGAATGTCTTCAAGAACCACCTCCATGTTGTGTAGTTGAGCTCTAACAAGCTTCATGTCATTAGTTTGAAACCTAAATTTTAGCTTTAGTATGAAAAAACGTACTACAATGTCAGTAAGTGATACGGAGCCTCTTTTGTTCAGCATCCATCGTTGTATTTTGAAGGGTTGGAGGTTTTGTAGGTTGTAAAGTGGGTGTCTTGGGTATTGGTGTGAAATTGGATTGAGCAGGTGCTAAAAAGTAAGTGGGCATTTGAAAGTAGGTGGACATTGAAAAGTAGGAGAAGAAAGACTAGCGAAAGGACATTTAAAAGGGAAATTGGGTTTGATTGGTGGTTGTCGTTGATGCATTTGTTGTAAGAAAATGGACTTGGTGATGGATTGAAACTCTTTCTCAACATCATGTGCAAAAGGAAGAGCTTCATATAGGATCATGGGACATAGTGTGATGAGCTTTGCTTTGATTCCCATCTCCAAACCATCTTCATATTTCTGTTGCAAAGTATCTTCAAGAATCGTTTCAAGTGAATGAATAAGTAATAGTCATTGCTAAAAACGTTCAGTATAAGTAGACAGAGTATCTCCATCTTTCCATCCAAAATTTTTTTGGTGCAAATACCAAGCCTACACATTTGGCTAGAGTTTATGTACAATTGAAGCTCCATGGAAACCATTGCTAGGAAGTTTTTATCTTTACCATTTATAAAAGTCATTTTTTGACTTGGAAGAATATTTGTAACTACCACTAAAATCGTGGGACTTGTTAGTTGGAAAAGTCACAATTCTACTAGATTGGAGGACCACTTTTTAGTGAGCGCCAATGGAGGATTCAAATTCAAATTCAAATAGCCTACCTATAAAAGATGTGTAAAAACTCATGGGGTGCGAGACTCCATTCTGAGTTCTTCTTGATCACATTGTAAGAGAGTAAGGCTTACATCATAGCCTATAATACTCACGATCATTAGACTTTGATTATCATGCCTATGATCTTGTACAACATTGTGTTCTAATACAATAGCTCAATACTTCTCATCTATGGTCTCTCTATCATAGTCACTCTTAATAGTCAACTTTTATTGCCCATATCGCACTCATTTCTTTATCATTTTCAATGCTCTATAGCTTGTTGGAATCCGCTTCAAGATTTCTACATGATCACAAATTTTGAAGATAATCCATTCATCCAATTTGGAGAAAAGCGCATCGAAGCACTCACTGGTTAAACTCTGCATCCTAAAAAATTGAGGGTAATGATTTGATTGCTTAAGTGATTCCACTTTGATTGATTAGCTCATTAAGATAATTTGATATCTCCAAAAGGAATGTTTCTAATTCCTACTATACTGGAAGCACTAAGCATAACAAGCAGCAGATGTGTGAACAAAAATTGAAGGTTTTCATTAATCCTTCAACTTGGAAATAGTTTGTTTTGGTTCAATCTTTTCTCACACCATTTCCAAATACATAGGCACTTGCATAGTGCCAATGGAAAGCTAATTGGGCCTACAACGCAACTCTGAAGAAAGAAGGGGCTGGTACAAAGCAGGATTTAGCAGTACCTACTCATTTCTTGAAGTGTCCATCCATCTTTCCCAACAAAGGTGTCCATGATGGACGAGCATGTAAGTGGAACTAGGGAGGAAGGGACTCCTTGACCTCCTTTTGAAATGCATCCCATGTGGTAGGGCGATCGGTGCTATGCTGCAAAATATTCCACCATAACTTAGCCATGAAAGAATGAATTGGCCACCCTTTCGACCATCAAATCATGAAAATTGGAAATTTTTTGCACCAATATTAGCCTGTGTGCATTATTCTTGAGTAGTGATAATGGCCTTCATTAACCCAACTAGATTATTGTCATCACTTTGCAGTTCCTGGAGTGTAGCATCATGTTCCTTAATCTCGTTTTGGGCATGTTGGAGTTCATGCTGCAAAAGCTCTAATTGTTGCTCCGTTGGTACCTCGGGTAGCGGTGATGAACCAAAGTCATCGGTATTATTGCTTGGGTCCATGGCCTTATGTAGAGAACCAAACCTAGTTGTAAGCATGGGAAAAGAATTTTAACAATAGTGTATATTAAAAAATAATAATAATAATAAATAAATAAATAATTAAAATGAGAGTTCTTTGACAAATAAATAACTAAAAGAGATTGTTTAAATAAATAAATAAATAAGGTGAAGAGAGTGTTAAAAGTTATATTAAATATTTATTAAAAGGAATGGGGTATCAAAATGAGAAAATAGGCTAGTGGATAAGGCTTATCTCTTGGAAGTATGATTTTGTGAGTTCAAATCTACCTACATGCTAAATAAGGAACTATGTAGGCTAAATAAGCTAACTAGGGAAATAACTAAGCCCTTATTGCCACTTGTATGTTAGATTTGGTTCGCGCATAGCCAATGGCTACCAATAGAACCAAAGGGAACCAAAGAGAACCATGAGTGTTAGAGAAGCCAAAGATCCCAAAGTTATGCCATAGTTCTATGCCTTAGTCGATGCCTTGGAGTAAGCCAAATGATAATCGAATTGATAAACGAATTGATAAATGACAAATGTGATAGCCAAATCGAACTTGAATAGTGAACAGTGAGCACAATGAGCACACAGAGTATAGGGAGCAGAGGGGGAGTAATTGATTGATAACCAAATCGATAAACGAACTTGATAAATGAACTTGATATTTGAATCAAACTTGAATAGTGAATAGTGAGCACAGTGAGCACAGGGAGTACACAGAGTACAAGGAGCATAGGGGGTTCAATGTGACAATGTGATAGTGAGAATAGGGGGTGTAGTGTGATAGTGTGATAGTGAGCACAGTGGGTACAGTGTGACAGTGTGACAGTGAGCACAAGGGGTATCGTGTGATAGTGCATAGTACCAAATTCAAAAAGACTAACTGAAGAACCAAAAAAACAAACAAACTTGATAAACAAAAACTTAGATCGGATGGCTGAGATAGTTGTCGATTAATGAGTAGATGCCATGAATCGTGATTGGATGCCGATATGCACACCTCCGCAGATGTGCCTTGGCTCTGATACCACAGATGCACGTACACAGAGGATAGTACAAAAATGAAATCACAAAAAACTACACTAGTTGAAAGCCTTCGCTTTCAACTTTCAAAGTATTTGGAAGAGAGTGTTATGTATGCATTCTAGATAAAGAGAGGAAAAAGCTTCAATGGAAAAGCAGTAAATGTATCTTCTTAGGGTATAATGAAGAGAAGAAAGCTTACAAGCTTTATGACCTGGAGGCAAAGAAGATCATAGTGAGTCAGGACGTAGTGTTCAAGGAGGAGGAGCTACATGCCGTGGAAGATGAAAAGAGATCTTACACTCTATCATTAGATGAAGAAGTAATTCAATATGAACATGGCCCAATGGCTATCCCTTCTAGAAAAGAGAAGTAAGCATCATCATGTGATGATGAAATGGAAAGTTTCCAACCTGCTATCACTCAAGTGGAAAATCAATTGCCACATTGGATGAGGCATCTCTATGATTTTGCAAATTCCATCCCACAATCATTAGAACACGTTGCACATGGTCGAGGACGTTCATAAAGAATAGATCAATAGAGATAGGTAGAGGGCCACATTGTAAACTCCGCATTCATGGTTGAGATTATTGACAAATAAGCAAAGGAGCTAACCAATGTGGAAGAAGCACTCCACAATCTGAATTGGAGAACTTCTATTCAAACACAATACAAAAATATCATGAAGAATGGAACTTGCGAGCTTGTGGAGGGACCTCCAAAGCAGAAGTTCATCGACACTAAGTGGATCTAGAAGCTAAAGCACAAGGTTGATGGTACTTTGGAGAAGTACAAAACTAAAATTGTTGTGTATGGCTATTCACAAGTCGAAGGCATTGACTTTGGTGAATTGTTTGCTCCGATAGCAAGGATGACCACTAGTAGCTAGTACTAGTTGTGGTTGCACATAGACGATGGGAGGTATACCACATGGATGTCAAATCAGCATTCCTGAATGGAGACCTCAAGGAGAAGGTATATGTGCTAAGCGACTAAGGTTTGAGGGTTCCCATTCAGATATCAAAGTATGTAAGCTGAAAAAGGCATTGTATGGGCTGAAGCAATCCCTAAGAGCATGGTACGAGCAGATAGATATGTATCTTTTGGATATAGGATTCAAACTATGTGTGGTTTTGATGCTAATTTGTATGTTCTAAAGATAGGAGGAAAGACAATTGTGCTTATACTCTATGTAAACAACCTTCTCATTACAAGAAGTGATGGTGCACTTCTTAAACAAATGAAAGATGTCCTAATTATAGAATTTGAAATGACAGATTTAGGCTTAATGCATTATTTGTTAGGTCATGAAGTCTGAAAAGAACTAGGGAATATCTTTATTTCGCAACAAAATATGCAAGGTAGGTGTTGAAGGCATTCGACATGGAGATTGCAAAGAAATTTCTACACTGATGGAGGTCAACACAAAATTATATCATAGAGATACTTCACCTTTGGTGGATATTGGAAGATATAGGAGATTAGTTGGAAGTCTCATCCACTTGTGTAATAGCAGACCAGATATCTCTTATGCCATTGGTGTAGTAAGCAGGTTTTCTAATAAGCTCTGCCTAACTCATTGGAAGGCATGCACATGGATACTCAAGAATGTCAAAGGAACCATTGAGTGTGGTATTCTTTATGGTGAAGGATCATCTCTAAGTGGATACTGTGACTCAAAGTGGGCAAGAGATACTGATTCTAGGGAATCAATTTTGGGATATTGCTTTTCTCTAGGTTCATGGATTCTTTCTTGGATCAATAAGAAGTAACCAATTATAGTGCTATCTTCTATTGAACTTGAATACAAAGTAGAATGTGTCAAAGAATGTGAAGTAGTATGGTTGAGAAGGACCCTATGGCATATAGGAATTCAAGGATAGGAGGTTGCAAGGTTGGAATGCAACAACCATAGCTACATAGCCATCACCTACTAAGCACATTGAAATCCAAGATCACTATGTGCAAGAGTTAAGTGAAGATAGAGTTATGGAGATAGGCTATTGTCGAACAGAAGAAAATGGAGCAGACATTTTCACCAAGGCTCTCGAGAGAGAGAAACTTTATTGATATCTTTCAAAGCTTGGCATTAGAGCAAGAAGGTAGTTTACCATAGGTTGACGTTGAGGGGGGGGGGGGGGTGTTAGATATACTCAATGCTCCACCCGCACATGACCACAAATGATCCATGGTACTCTAAGTTGTACAACCCCATTATGAGGAGAAGCCATTATGAGAGTTCAAACATTTTGTGACGAGGTCTACATGAGACCAATGAAGGTACTAGATGATCTATGTGAATCTAGTCAATAGGCTAGGCAACATGTATACTTCAGTCACACCAAAATTTTGAAGATATGACAATTCGGTAGCCAACCAGTCTAGAATTATAGTGACCAAGCAATCTGGTGGTCCGATAGTTGACTAGTCCAATGGTTCAATCTTATGGTTTAACTACTCCAGTAGTTAGGTAATTTGGTATGTCCAAAATTATAGATCATCCCAATGGTTATGCCTAGATCATAAGATTAGGGGACCTCGATGATCATGCCTAAATCATAGGAGTAGGCACCCTGATCACTGTGGTAAAATCATAGTTGTGCACACTCTAAATCCCTTCTTCTAGATTCTATCCAAAAGTGCCATTGAAGCTCCATAGTGGGAGTGCACGAGTGGATAATATCTCTGTTGTATACACATTATTGTTGGCAATTTGAGAATTTGAGTATTCTATCTCTCTACCTGTGTATATTTATATTATTGTCTTATGCTTCTCAATAGTATTCCTATTGATATTATTCTACTCTGTCATTCCTCTTGATCATTTTCTTACAATGGCTGTACAAGGAGCATCTCACAAGCTCATAATCTAACCATAGAAGCCAACCTCAAGGTACTAATCAAGCACACATGTCTCTTGGTAAGAACTCATCCTTGTAGACTTACTCTGCTTGTCCACGCTCAATGACAATACTAGAGCCTTTTTTCCAACTCCTCGACTGAGATGTTAAAGCTTGAGAGTAGTGATGTACTTCCTCAAGTAACCTCCTACTGCTCTCACTAATCAAGTATCTGCTCTATAAGCTCTCTCTCTCTCTCTCCTTTGATATATGAAATATTATGTGACATCTGATAACTCTTTGTACTCAAATTCCTTTCCTTATATAAGCTGCTCTTCTAGGTAGATATTTCACTACTGAATCTCCTCCACTCTCACTTTTCTAATACCCTTTTCAATCCGGTACTTTGTTGGCACTCTACCAAATTTGATAATCTTATCTCCACTCTTTTTCTCTATTCTCTTGTCTCCATTGTTTATTTTTCTCAATCGCTTTTGGTGGGTCCTTCTCTTTAGTCTACAAGTGATTTGGCTCTTGCCTTTGATGAATTCCTCATAGATGAATTTAAGAAATTGGTCCTATCTCAAAAAAATTAGTCCTTAGACTAATCCTGTTGAATTCTTCTCTTCTCATGCCTTGTGAAATTAGTCCCTTCTGCTGCATTAGACAAATTTCTGAAATTGGTCTCTCAAATTATTCCTTAGACCAATTTGTGAAATTGGTATCTTTTGCTTTCCTTGGAATAATTCCAAAAATTATTCTTGTGACTTTGGTCTCTTCTTTGCGAAATTAGTCCATGGAACAATTTGTGATATAGGTCTATACTGATGGAGACCTTCAAATCCCCAATGCCAAATCTAACTTGACTTAAGAACACCTCTATGTCAAGTATAAAAAAGAATTTACATCAATTACTTCAATTTTTTCCAAGTTCAAGATTGAAGTACACTTCCTTCTTCAATTTTTGGACTTACATTCTTTTTCACTAGTCTGCTTCAAGATTCAACTTCATTACCTGCAAATGTCATAGATTTTAATGCTCCAAATTACATAAGAATCTTTATATGATCCTTGCACAAACTTGAGGTACAATAAACCTTTGATTAGACTGATTAAAACTTTGATTAATCACTAAGAGCAAAAGTATTTCTAAAACTGATGTTAAAAAATGGTGAATTTGACATAGGTGACTTCAATCTCTGATTTCTCTCAAACTAAAACCCATTTTTCTAAATTCTTTTGGACATATCTTCCTTATCTCTCAACTTAGATTTCTCTTCCTTAAACAAAAAAGAATTTACATGTATCACTGAGATCTAAGCAAAATGTGAATGAGATGCACAATTTTTGAGTCTACACTTCAGAGAGTTGACATGTGAATGTTCTTATGAACCATACACACATTATGAAAGGCATTAGGATATACAACTTTAAACACACCTTGGTTTACTATTGAATTAGATCTATATATAAGGATTTCTGATCCACATGATCATCCTAAGAGAAATGTGAAATAGACTGAGCTCTAATTCTACAAATTTCGCTCGACACTTCTACCTCTTTTATGATCATGAACTCTCTTTACTTCTACAATCGTAATTGGCTTATATAGTCACAAATGCATAAGTGGATCATGAACAATGTATTGTTATTCACTTGCGTTACTATTAATCTAGGTATAATATGCTAATTAGGGTCCTCTTGAAGTAAATATATGCTCAATCATGTCTCATGCTTTCTATCCATTGCTTCCTTCATTCTTCTTGATCTTTATTTGCACCAAACGTTTGTGTATATTTGTCCATATTCTTTATTGACTTTATTAACCTTCATAAGCACCAATTTGTGATTTTTTCGCACCAACAAGTTCCCCTCAATCACTAATTGTGATTATGCTCTTCTTCTTTATTCTTGCCATCTGTTTGAATCTCTGTAACTTAGGTCCATCTAGACTCTTGGTTAACATATCTACTATCTGTTCTTTTGTTGGAGTATATGGACTTCAATTTCTTGATCAACTACCTTTTCCACAAGAAATGATATTGAATCTCAATAGGTTTAGTCCTAGCATGAAAAACAAGATTATTTGCCAAGTAAAGTGAGCTCATGTTATCATCATGTATAATTGGAACCCCTTGCTCAACTCTAAGAATCTTCAGCAAATTCTTCATCCATATGACTTCCTTCCCTACTTCTACCATGCCTTTATACTCAGCTTTTGTGGATATTAAAGCAACTTTGTGTTGCTTCTTTTAACACCATCATACTAGCTTATCTCCAATATAGCATAAGTATCCATGAGTAGATCTTCTATCATATGTACTACCTGCCCAATCTGCATAACTAAATACTTTGATTCTAGTGTCAAAAGTGAAACTATAGTACAAACCTTCATTAGAAGTTCGTTTGATGTATCTACGCATTCTTTGTGGTGCATTCCAATGAGTTTTCTTTCAACAATGCATAAATTGTGACAAAACACCAACTACATATGAAAGATATGTCTTGTCAAGATAGCATAAATCAAACTTCCTACCAAAATTTGATACATCTTCATGTCTTTGAACTCTTCACCTCCATACCTACTTAGCTTATGATTTACCTCCAATGGGGTTGTTGATATTCTACAATTTTCCATGTTGAACTTTAACAAAAGATTCTTTAACTATCTTTCTAGTGTAACATACACTCCATGTTGAGTGTAAATAATCTATGTGCCTAAGAAATAGGATAGATTTCCCAAGTCACTTATCTTGAACTCCTTCTCCATTTTTCTCTTGAGCTCTTGAATTCCTTTGGTATCTATACATGTAAGTATAATATCATCAACATAGGCACACATGTATATGTACCCATCTTCACTTGCTTTCACTAGCAAGCTACTATCTGCCTTTGATGCTTGATATCCATGTTCATTTAAGAACTTCACAAGTCTATAGTTCCAAGCCCATGGGGCCTGCTTCAAAACCATACAAAGCTGTTTTGAGCTTACACACACAATCTGATCGATTTGGATCTTTGAAGCCTTTGGGTTGCTCCATGTATACTTCATCTGCAATGTATCCATTTAGAAAAGCATTTTTAACATCCAATTGTGATAGATTCCATCCTTTGAAAGTTGCAATAGCTGTCAATGTTCTAATGGTAGAAATTTTAGCCATCGGAATATAAGTTTCATCATAGTCCGCACCTTGTGTGTGAGCCTATCCTTTGACCACTAGTCTAGCTTTATATCTAGACACCTTTCCATCTGCAAATCTTTTTTTTCGTATAAACCCATCTACATCCAATTACCTTTTTATTTCTTGGCCTAGGTACCAAGTCCCATGTATCATTCTCAAGTAGAGCATCATGCTCTTCCTTCGTTGCTTTTTCCCAATTGTTTTTACCTTTAGCTTCTACATATACGGATGGATCTTCATCTATCTTCATTATGTATGCATAATCCTTAGTTGTGATGTAAGAAGTGTCACATCTATATATAGAATGCTTTATATCGCTGGAAGAACTTCTTATCTCTACACTCCTTGAAGTCTCTACCTCATCCTGCTCTAGATCAAATCTTTGTCTATCTTCATCTCCATCTTTATCATCACTTTCATCTTCATATACTTCCATCTTTGATTTTCCTTTTCTTGTCTTCATGAATTCTTCAAAACCTACATGAATATTATTTGAACCTATATACCATGTATTTTCTTCATCAAACCTCATGTCTTCGAAAATAAGAAATTGCTTTGTGGATGGACTCCACAACATGTAACCCATTTGTTTATCATCATATCCTATGAAGACATACTCCTTTGCTTTAGGTTCTAGCTTTTGTCTCGATTGAGATGGAACATAAGCATATGCTAAACATCCAAATATTTTGGATTGATCAACAGTAGGTTTCTTACTCCACCATGCTTCATAATGGGTTATACCATCCAAAGCATTACAAGGTAACCTACTTCCAAGATAGGTTGATGTGTTAATAGCTTCTACCCATAAGTAATTAGGGAAATTATTCTCCTTCATCATAGATCTAGCAAATTCCACAAGTGTTCTATTCCTCCTTTCTGCAATTCTATTTTTTTTAGGAGAGTACCTACAAGTTACTTCTCTTTTTATACTTGCATTTTGTAAGTAGTCATTAAATTCTTTGGAGAAATACTCTTCCCCTCCATTTGATCTCAGTCTTTTGAGCTTTTTTCCTATAATCCTTTTTGCATATGCATGATAATGTTGAAATGTATTAAAGTGATTTGCCCTTGATCACATAGAGTGTGATCCATCTTGTTGCATCATCTACAAACAAAACATAATATCTGGATCCATTGATACTATAATCCTTTGAAGGACCCCACACATCTATGTGAATTAATTCAATCTTGTTTGTATGCATAAATCCATGCTTATTATATGATTATTTGTGCGCTTTACCTAACTGACAAACTTCACAAGTGTATGTCATGTATTGGCCTTAAATATTGGGTAGACCTAGCACTGAACCATTCTTCACCATGTCTTTTATACATCTCTCATTGACATCAACTAACCTTTTATGCCATAGGTCCAACTCAGTTGTCTTTTGACTTCCATAAGTGAATAAGGCACGTCCTACATTACCTTGTACCTTCAAAGTAAAAACTCTTCCTTCCTTTTTACTTGTAACAATACTTTTATATCCTTGATTTGGATCTTCAATATAACTGTACCTTACTTAGAAGTGTACTTCCATTCTTTGTCTTTATTGATCCAATGCTCTACACATTATGTTTGGCATTGTCTCCTATTTGAACTTTGTATCTATTCACTTTTTGCTCCATGTCACTCATCAAGGCAATGTTTCTACTCAGATGATTGCTACATCTTGAGTCAATATAGAATACTCTTTGGTCTTCATTTTTTGCTTCATGTGTAGCATTCATGATAAGAGTTGAGTCCTCCTTTTGGTTTGATGCATAGTTGTAGTAGGTGTTGGTGTAGGATTGATTTTGGAAATTTCTTCCACCTCCTCTGCCATATGTATTCCTACCACCTCTACCTCTTATGATTATTATGCCAACATTCATTTGTCAAGTTATTTGTTTTACAATAAATCCCACAAGCTCTACCATTTTCTTTATTCTTTCCACCTCTTCCTCTACTTTTGCTATTTCCTTTACCTCTAGTAAAGTTGGCTTGACTCGAGGCGCATTCTTCTTCATTTGATTGTTGCTTTCCCTTAGATTCTTCTTCTTTTCCTTTGAATACATGACTTCACGTGCACTTTTCTCATTCTCACATTTAATATCATGTTAAAATGTTAGCATGTGTCATAACAATTGATTTAGATATGGAGTGAAATGATCCAATGATAATTCGGTGGGCATTATGAAAGGTTTCCACCTTTCTTCTCCTCTTAGTCCTTTAAGGATTTTTCTTACCAATTTATATTCCTCAATGTCTTCATCAATTGCACCTAAGCAATCTACAATATCTTTCATATTTCTTACATAATCAAAAATTGATTGTGAAGCTTTCTTTTTGAAAGTTGTAGATTCTACTGATAGTGAGGCTTTCTTAGACTTCTTTGTATTATGGAAATGTTCCTCCAAGGCATTCCATATATCAATTGCACTCTCTAGGTGACAAGAGATAGTCATTGATTGCTATGTAGATAATGCTCCTTGCTTCAGCATCTTTATTCATCCAAGTCTTTAAGTCTACAAGATCTTCCCTAGTTGGAAGACGGGAATCTTTAGACTGCGGTTTTTCTTCTTCTCTTGTGATGTATCCCATCAAATTGCTGCCCATAAGATGAGCTTCCATTCTTATAGACCATGTCGGATAGTTTTCTCTATCAAGCTTCTCTATCTAGATGTTTTCTCCCATCCTTCTATTGTTTGTGTTAAGAAATAAGTCTTCAATAGTTAGAGACTATACAAACTGTGCTCCCAAGACCTGAATCCAGTTGGTTTGAATCCCTTTGAGGGAGTAGCAAGCTCTTGTCTCATGGCAAGTTTTCCCACAAAACTAGCATGTGGTCTACTCCTACATATCTTTTCAGAGATATGTGATAGTGTCGTCTCATGCATTCTTCTCTTCTTGGAGGTTCTTTCGTAGTTTGAGAGCTTCCACCTCCCTCTACAAGCTTGGCATTGAATCCCATGGAGATTCTTCTTGAAATTGCTCTTCCTTCAAAATGTTGGCACACCTCTTCGATCCTAGCTACAACACCTTCAAAATCTTATAGTGTTGCATATCCTCTTAGCATTTCCCTTATTTTTTGTTGAGATGATTTTGGTAGGGCTTTTCCAGCCACTTCTTAATTAGGAAATCTCCAGCTTGAGTAGGAAGTTTTGTTACTAGATATTTACCTTATTCATTAGCTTAGGGAATGATCCCCTTGATTGAAGTTTAAGATTTTCTAAGTGTCAAGGGTTCTCTCAGTAAAGTTACCTGACTTGAAGATGTTAGTGAAGGCTGTACGTAAGGCCTTCCATGTTGCAAAATGTCCTTTGGCATATTGATAAAACCACCGATCCACAATGCTCTCAATGGTAGCACCAAAAGAGAGCAAGGAAGGAATCTTAGAAATTATGGAGCCCTGTGCTCTTGCGCAAGGATAAGAATCTTCTTACATGGTCATTCAGGTCCTCGTGGGAAGCTCCTTTGAAGCTTGAGAACTTGATGTTAATTCTAGATAGAAGAGATGCTAAATAGTATGTCATCCTTCTTCTGTCGTTGTTGTTGGCAAGCACTTTGAAGATGAAGATGAAGATGAAGAGCTAGTGGGAAGTGGTAGAGGATTGGGAGGTATCTGAGGAGAAGTATAGTGAACAATCCTTCTGTGGTGGCTTTTGATGGGAGTTTTGACAAGACTCAAAGATCCCCCTTTATGAGATCAGGTATGAGTCATAGACTATCCCCCTATATGAACTCATAGATATGATGAGAAATTGGACCAAAAAACTTGGACTAAAATGGAACTTAAACTTAGACTAAAATTTGGACTAGTTCTTGGGGTAAGGACTAAAAATTTAGACCAAAAAAATCGGACTAAAAAGTTGGAGGAAAAAAATTGAACTTGGGCTTAAAGGCATATTGCCTTTTCGGCATCCATATACCTATTTTCATATGTATAAACATAATGCCCAAAAAATAGCATAGCACACCAAGATCTTTCATGTCAAATTCCTGCATAAGGATTTATTTTATCTCTTTAATGCTTTCTTCATTATCACCACCTACAATCAAGCCATCAACATAAATACCCACAATCGTGATGCCACCATCACCCTTCCTTCCATATAATGAGTGATCTACATCACATAGAAAATGCAATGGTGGTTAAATAATAAAAAATCCTTGCATGCCAAGCATGAGGGTCTTGTTTAAGTGCATGCAAATCCTTTTTCAACCTACAAACATGTTTTGGGTGCTTTGAATCCTAGTATCTGTATGGCTGGTCCATGTATACTTCTTCTTGCAACTCACCATGTAAGAAGGCATTTTTCACATTCATTTGATGCAAAATCCATGCTTTTTCTATACCCAATGCAACAAGTGTTGTGAAAGTGGTCATTTTAGATACAAGGATGAATTTTTCTTCATAATGAATGCCATATGTCAGTGCATATCCTTTTTATACCAATCATGCTTTATACTTACTTATGCTACCATCAACATTGTGCTTCACCTTGTAAACCCACTTGCAGCCTATCGCTTTCTTTCCTTGTGGCAATGGAACCAACTTCCATGTTTCATTCCATAAAGTGCATCCATCTCCTCATCCATAGCTTTCTCCCAATCTGCATTTCCAATTACATCTTCAAAACAAGAAGGTTCAACGTCTTGTTCTACCTTGATCATGTAGGCACAATGATGAGTCATATACATTAATCATTGCACTAAATTCCCCATCCTCCCAGATCTTCTTGGTCTTGGGTCACTTCTTCTTGCATGCTCTGCATGTGCCTTTCTTAGTCCTAGATTCTTCACATAGGGTAGTCCAAGTTCCTCATCAAGACTCTTTTCTGAATTGCTTGAATCTCCGTAAATATCTTCAAAACCTATAGATGTTTTGCTAAAAACAAAAATCATTTATTTACCTTTCTATGATGTAGCCGATGAATTTTTGGACTGAAATTCCCATGCAATCTTTCAGTCCATAAATTTGATTTGGAATGATTGCTTGTGATGCATAAAGTCCACTTAAAACTTGAGATTTTGAACTTGATGTTTTAGCATTTCCTTTCTCATTTGAGTCAAGGTTAATTCATAATTTGGGATCTACATAAAAGTTTGGCATTTCATCAAACTCCACATCTATGCTTACCTTCACTTATTGTGTGAGTGGGTTATAAATTTATATCCCTTTTGCTCAAGGGAGTACCCAATGAAGATACATTTTTCTAATTTTGGATCAAGCTTTTTCCTCAACTCATCTAGAACATCTACATATGCAATACAACCAAATTCTTTCATACGTGATAAGTTTTAATTTTCACCTCTTAAACTCTCTTCGGGTGTAACTTGATGTACAGCAACAATCAGAGTTTTGTTCATGTATAGTAGTGTGCACAACTTCTTTCGAATAAGAATGAGGCATATTCTTCTCAGCCATCAAGGCTCTTGCTATTTCTACAATATGTCTATTTTTGTATTCAACAATGCCATTATGTTGTGATGTGTACCTGCACGAAAACTACAATAGAATTTCGTGACTTCTTAGAAAGCTAGTGAGCTCATTTGTCATATATTCTCCTCCTCCATTAGATCTCAATATCTGAATATACCTCCCTCTTTGCTTTTCCACCATAGCCTTAAAATTTTGGAAGTGAGTGAACACCACACTCTTTTTTCTCATGAAATATACCCATACTTTCCATGTATGGTCATCAATGAAAGTGACATAAAACCTGCATTCTCCCATAGATGTGGTCTTTGTAGGACCCCAAACATCTGTCTACTATTTCTAGTACATTCTTACTAACATGGTTGTCATGTAGAAATGATGCCCTTGACGATTTACTAAATTGACATGCTACCCATAGCTTCTCCATTTTTGCAACCTTGAAATTTGGTAGTCCATTGAAAAGCTCCTTTGACTACATCGCTTTAAGTCCTTGCAAATTTGCATGTCCAATTCACGTCTGTCAAATCTCTATATCAGCAATAACACTTGCACCTTATGCAAACACGGCTACATTCATTTCAAAAAATTTCACATGTGAGCTGAACATCCTACCCACTTTGTTTCCTTTGGGGATCATCTTCCATCCTGTTTGTACTCTTGTACATACAGCCCATCAGCATTAAACCTGGCTTGTAATCCCTAGTTAATAATTAGTCCAACAGAAACTATTTTATTCCGTAGTATGCCTACTTCTAGCACCTTCCACCCATAACTTTTTAGCTTCGAATGTAGCATTGACCTCTAAAAATTGTGCAATTGATCGGTACAAAATTACACCAAAAGTTACAAGGGACAATAGTCATTCAAGAATGTGTACATTTCCTCCTACACCCATGGTAATATCCTCCACAATACCCTAGATTGACACTCATCGTTAATTGTTCTTATTCCTCATAATTACACAAAAACTCGGATCCAAATTTGTTTGGCATGGTCTCTCTCCATCTTTTTCAGGTTTTCTCCATGATGTGCATGTCACGAGGAAGGAGATAAGGAAGAGAGCTCACACACACACTCTCACTCTCAAGGAGAAGCACACACACAGAGTGAGGCAAGGAAGAATGATCTTCTTCTTCTATTACATAAAAAGGAATGTACAAGAATGACCTAAAAACAAGAATACAAGTGCAATATATAAAAATCAATACATAAGGGGAAACCTAATGTCCACGAATGAGTGAGCTGGCAAGGAACAAATGTGCCATCACTCTCGGTAGATAAATCTAATAAAGCTCAATGAAGTATCCTTGACATATACCGGCATGACCACTATACATATCAGAGAAACAAAAAACTGGTACGTGTCATCCTAGATCATCACATGTTGAGCTTGATATCTCAACAATATGCAAAGAAGGCTGATGATGGCATCACTATTGTGGCTATTTATGTTGATGACCTGATTGTAGGTGGTGATAATGAAGGAAGCATCAAAGAGGTAAAGCAACTTCTTATGGAGGAATTTGACATGAAAGATCTTGGCGTGCTACGCTATTTCTTGGTCATTGAGTTTATACATACATAAACAGTTATATGGATGTCGTAAAGGAACCTTGAATATGCTGCAAAAGTATGGTATGGCTGATTGTAAGCCAATTTCTATGCCATTAGATGAGAATTTGAAGTTGGATACTACATCAGGTGAAGCATTGGAAAATGCTACTACGTATAGGAAAATTGTGCGAAGTCTTATATATCTCACAATTACAAGGCTTGATCTAAGTTATGACTTGAGAGTCAGTTTATGCAGGTTCCCATGAAGCCACATTTGGATGCTCTGAGGTGCACTCTACTTTATGTGAGTGCTACTTTGGATTATGCATTGTTTTATGAGGCTGGCGTAGATTTGTAGGTTTATGGATACACCGATGTAGATTGGGCTGGTAGCATTCCAGATCGAAGATCTACTAGTGTTTTTCTATTCTCACTTGGGAGTGCAGCTGCTACATGGAGCAGCAAGAAGCAACCCACTGTTTCTTTGTCGAGTACAGAGGCTGAGTATAGAGGTGCTGCAATGGTAGCATGTGAGGCATCATGGCTAGAAATGCTACTTGCAGATTTAGGTGTGGAAGTGGGAAAGCCTATCACTATTTATTGCGATAATTTTAGCAGCATACAGTTAGCAAAGAATCCTCTTTTCCATGCTAGAACAAAGCATATCAAGGTACATTATCAGTTCATCAGAGAGTAGGTATTAGCAGGTGATATTGATCTTGTTTATGTGAGAGCACATGAGCAGGTTGCTGATATTTTCACCAAAGCACTTGGAGCTAAGAAGTTGAAGACATTTCGGGAGATGCTTGGATTACAGGATATGGCGTTTAGCTTGAGGGGACTTGCTCGTTAAGTAATCAGCAATCCTTGCATTCCATGCACGAGGGGCTTGCTTCAGCCCATATAATGCCTTTTGCAACCTGCAAACATATTCTGGATGCTTTGAATCTTCATATCCTTGTGGCTGGTCCACATATACTTCTTCTGTAACTCACCATGTAGGAAATCATTCTTCACATCCATCTGATGCAAAGTCCATCCTTATGCTGTAGCTAATGCAACAAGTGTTCTAACAATAGACATTTTAGCTACAGGGCTGAATGTTTCCTCATAATCAACACGATATGTCTGTGTGTATCCTTTAGCTACCAATCGTGCTTTATACCTGCTTATGCTACCATCAGCATTCTATGCTTTACCTTGTAAACCCATTTGCAGCCTATGGGTTTCCTTCCTTGTGGCAATGGAACCAGCTTCCATGTATCATTTCCATAACGTGCAACCATCTCCTCATCCATAGCTTTTTCCCAATCTACACTTCCAGTTGCATCTTTAAAGAAAGAAGGTTCAACATCTTGTATTACCTTTGTCATGTAGGCACAATGACGAGCAATATAACTGTCATACATCAATCGTTGCACTGAATTCCGCATCCTCCCAGATCTTCTTGGTCCTGGGTCACTTCTCCTTGTATCATATGCATGTGCCCTTCTTACTCCTCGAGTCTTCAGAGAGGGCAGTCCAAGTTCCTCATCAAGACTCTTTTCTAAACCGCTTGAATCTCCATCAACGTCTTCAAAACCTGCACATGTTTTATGACCTTCAAAAAGCTTTTCTTTACCTTTCTTGGATGTATTTGATGAATTTGCTGGACTGAAATTTCCATGCAATCTTCCACTCCATGGATTTGAGTTGGAACTATTGCTTGGTGATGCATCAGGTCCACTCAAAACTTGAGATTATGCACTTGATTTTTCAACATTTTCTTTGTCATTTGGTTCAAGATTCACCCATTCTTTGACATCTGCATAGAAGCTTGACTCAAATACCACACCTCTACTCACCTTTACCTGTCGTGTGAGTGGGTTATAACATTTATATCCCTTTTGCTCAAGGGAGTATTCAATGAAGACACACTTTTCTCATTTTGGATCAAGCTTTGTCCTCAATTCATCTGGGATATGTACATATGCAATACAGCCAAAAACTTTCAGATGTGATAAGTTTGGCTTTTTACCTGTAAACTTCTCTTCAAGTGTAACTTGATGTACAACAGCAGTTAGAGTTTTGTTCATGATGTATACAACAGTATGCACAGATTCTGCCGAATAACAATGAGGCATATTCTTCTCAGCCATCAAGGGTCTTGCTATTTCTTCAATATGTCTATTTTTTGCATTCAACAATGCCATTCTGTTGTGGTGTGTACCTGCATGAAAACTCATGCTGAATTCCATGATTTTTTAGAAAACTGCTAAACTCATTTGACATGTATTCACCTCCTCCATCATATCTTAATGTCTGAATGTACTTCCCTATCTGCTTTTCCACCATAGCTTTAAAATTCTAGAAGTGAGTGAACACCTCGCTCTTCTCTTTCATGAAATATACCCATACTTTGCGTGTATGGTCATCAATGAAAGTAACATAAAACCTACAACCACCCATAGATGTGGTCTTTGTTGGACCCAAAACATCTGTATGTACTACTTCTAGTGCATTCTCACTAACATGCTTGTCATGTGGAAATGATGCTCTTGACTATTTACCAAATTGACATGTTGCACATACCTTTTGCATTTCTGCAACTTTGAAATTTGGTAGTCCATGGACAATCTCCTTTGACTGCATCAATTTCAGCCTTTGCAAGTTTGCATGTCCAATGCGTTTGTGCCACATCTCTATATCTGCAATAAGTCTTGCACCTTTTGCAAACATGGCTGCATTCATTTCAAGAATCTTCACATTTAAGAAGAAAATCCTACCCACTTTGTTTCCTTTGACAACCAATTGTCCATCCTACTTGTACTCTTCTACATATAATCCATCAGCATTGAACCTGACTTGTAATCCATGTACAACCATTTGTCCAACAGAAACTAGATTCTTTGTTATATTTGGAACATGCAGCACATCAGCAAGATGTTTTACCTTTCCATCCTCCATCGATAGTGCTATGTTTCATGTATGCTCAATAGGATGTGATGTGTCATCACCTCTTTCATCATATCCAAGAACTGGCAATTTTTGCAAAGTACTAAACCATTCTGCATGACTGTTCATGTGATTTGAAGCACCTGAATCAACATACCAGACATTATCATTTGATTTTAAAACACCAGTAGACATCGTTTTCATCATGTGATGTTGAACCATGAACAACTTCTCAGAATCATCTGCACTTGTGGATGCATAGTTATTCTGCTACCTTCTGTTATTTTGATTCATCAACCTCCAATCACATTCAAAGTGTCCAAGTTTACCACAATTCCAACATCCTTTACTGTCATTACCTAAATCATTTCTTTGGAAATTTCTACGGCCTCTTTGGCTCCCCCTGCCTCAAAACTGTCCTCTTCCTCCTGCATGATTCTGTTGTTGACTTTGGTCTTGGTTACTATTTCCTCTTCCACTTCCAAAACCTCTACCTCTGCCTCTTCCTCTACCAGAGTAGAATACTTGCTCAGAACTAGATTTTCCTTGGGACTTTGAATCCTCACCAAGATTCTTTCCTTCAATAATCAGCATAGGTACCAGATCAGCAAAATTCAGAATATTTTCCCTGGTCTGTATAGAAGTTCTGAACTGCTTATATGTAGCTCCTAAACCACAAAGACACACTTCCACATTATCCTCATCCAAACCACGAAGACACACTTCCACCTTATCCTCATCATCTACATTCATGCCAATAGATGCAAGTGACTCACATATGATTTTGATTTTCAAGGTGTAGTCACTTACTAACATGCTCTTCTTCTCCAATGTATGCAGCTCGTTCTTGAGTTGCAATTTCCGTGCCTTTGTATTGGTCTCATACAATGTGACCAAACTGTTCCAAGCCTCTTTTGGAGTCTTGGCATCATGTATGTTTCCAATCATGCTATCTTGTATGCTAACAGATAGCTAGTACATTACCTTTTGTGATCCTTGATTCCATTCCTCATATGCTCTTACCTGATCTGCAGTCCGATTCCTTTCTGGTGAGCATTTTCATTCTCTCCTTCGATGTACTTCCAATAGCCTTTTCCCATCAAGAAATTTGTCATTCTGAATCTCCAAGCATGGAAGTTGTTCTTGTCCATCTTATCACTCATGAGCTGACTCATTCCATTTGTGTTTGCCATTTCTACAGCAATTCACAACACTACGAAACACTACAAGCAACACTTCTGCTTGAACATTGTCGCACTATGACGTGATAATTCGTTCTCAGGAAAACAGAGTTTTTGTGTATCAACAGTACACGGAATCGTTGGAAATTCTAGATCTGGAATATATGAGTGTTACCAACACAACGCAAGTTACAGTTTCTAAAACTGACCTGGTTTTTTTGCGGGCCCTACCTTCATGCCAATTTTCATCGCAAACAGAGGTCCTTTGTGAATCGCATGTTCTTCACGCCTTGCTGTGTACTCTTCACCATCGCCTTCTCCACGAGCTCTCTACAGCCACACTGTCTCTGATACCATGTCACGAGGAAGGAGATAAGGAAGGGAGCTCACACACACACTCTCACTCTCAAGGAGAAGCACACACACAGATTGAGGCAAGGAAGAATGATCTTCTTCTTCTTCTATTACATAAAAAGGAATGTACAAGAATGAACTAAAAACAAGAATACAACAAGTGCAATATATAAAGATCAGTACATAAGGGAAAACCTAATGTCCGTGAATGAGTGAGCTAGCAAGGAACAAATGTGCCATCACTCTCAGTAGATAAATCTAATAAAGCTCGATGAAGTATCCCTGACATATACCAGCATGACCACTATACATGTCAAAGAAACAAAAAACTGTTACGTTTCATCCTGGATCATCACATGTTGAGCTCGAAATCTCAACAGTGCATTGTAACCTACAATCTCTTAGTGACACCCAATCCCGTCTTGGTTGCCAAAATGTTTGGTGCAATTACTTCTCTGAAAATAGGATTTGCAGAATTGGGATTACTAAGGACACTCAATACTTTCCTATTCCCATCTTCTGCAGGTTATAAAACCATTGGATATTATGAACCTAATCAGAATAAAAAATCTAACACATACATAGAGAAGACAATCATAGAACAAAAAACAAATAGACTTGTACTCCTCTTTTGGTTCCTAGAGTATTCGGTACATAGATCATGGGTAGTGCACATGCACTTCCTAGTTACAATAATTATAGAATACAAAACGATTAATATTCCTAGGAATTCTAAGGATCCAAAATTACATAATTTAATATTCGCACCAGTGGCAAGCTAACAATATGAACTATGCATGTGAGTTCTGTTGAGAATATGAGAGTACATCTCCCTTTTGTATCTCAGAGTCACTTTATTTCTATTCCATTTCCATTTTATATTATATCCTTTGTATTTTGATACCTTGTCATTTGCTTTCACCATTGTATTCATTCTCCTTTGAGGAGAATGATCCCACATGAGATGTACTTTGGAAAGCCATTCCCAAATCTATACAAGGAGAGCCTCTCCCTCCATTTGTACTTGGTTTAAAGCTTGAGGATCCTACTCCATGATCTTGGCAAGATCATTTCTAATCCATGTGAGTTTAGCCATTTCTTGGTCTCCTGCCTTTGGGCTCACTCACACTCTTCTTTTTGTGAGTACACTATTATTTTCATTTTGCTTCCGCATGTATACTCTCTACATGGTATCAGTGTGCTAGGTGGAGGTCTTGGTGCTGCGTTTGGTGGTCATTTTGGTGGTGGTGGTGCTTGCGTGTTGGTGGTCTTGCTTTCTCCTTACTAAAAGAAGCTTTTACCATCAGTTTTCTACTCTTTTGGTCTCATTTTGCCCATCTACCCACCCTCCCACCCTTATCATTCACCATTTTGTACATCTTTACCCCCATTTTCCCACTCTCCCACCCTTTGTGTGAGATTGTATCATTTTTGTCACTTGGAATGCTCATTAAGTGCGTTCATAGTGCCTTTTCATTTTATAGTGTTTATCGCCACTATTTTGCTATTCATTATTTTGGGAGCATTCTTAGTGGTGCATCTCACTAGTTTGGAGTGTTTTGCAAACACTATTGTGTAGCTCCATATCACTATTTAGCATAGTGTACGTGACATCCAATATTGTAAGTCATTTGTTAGCATTTTGCAGTAGCCAAGCATCTTTTTTGACGTGTTTTTGGAGTTCTCTTCACTAGTACGTCAAAATTTCACGATTGGACACATGACTGTATGCCCACATCTACTACTTGGTGAACTAGAAAACTCATTTTATATTATATCCTTTGTATTTTCATACCTTGCCATTTCCTTCTACCATTGTATTCATTCTCCTTTGGGGGAAATTATCTCACATGTGAAGTACTTTGGCCAGCCCCACCCAAATCTATATAAGGAGGGCATGTCCCCCATTTGTACTTGATTGGAAGCTTGAGGAGCCTACTCCATGCTCTCGGCAAGCTCATTTCTAATCCATGTGAGTTTACCCATTTCTTGGTCTACTCACTTTGAGTCTCTCACACTATTGCTTTTGTGAGTACACTCTTCTTTTCATTTTTCTTTCAAGTGTGTACTCTTTACAAGTTCTATGAGAAAGCTATTCTCAGAAATAAGACTTGTGAATGATGTGTGTGCAACTCTCCTCCTATCAATTTATACCCTCTTGTACTAAAAAAACATGCATGTGCGTGTGGATGCATTTCCATTTGCATCCATGTGCATGCATGTGAATGTGCATGCATGTGGATGTGCATATACATGTATTTAAGTATATGTTAATGTGTGTATGTATATATATATATATATATATATATATATATATATATATATATATATATATATATATATATATATATATATATATATATATATATATATATATATATATATGCAATAATGCATACATGCAAGTCTTTTTATATGGTTGTAGAAATGTTTGTGCGTATGCATGTGTATGTGTAAGTGTATGTGCACATGTATGTGTGTGTATGTGCATGTGTATATGTGTATATGTGTATCTGTGTGAGCATGCATCTTCATCATGTATAAGTGTATATGTGCATATCAATAAGTGTGAGTATGCTAACTAATGAAAATAACACAATTCAAATGATATATAAGGAATGGAAATTGTACTTACAATAGTTAGCCATATTTTTTGCTTGGTTAGCTTCTTGAATAACCTGCAATAAAGAGAGAGAGAGAGAGAGAGAGAGAGAGATAATTCAAAGAGAGAAAGAGGTAGAAAGAGAGAAATAGAGATAGAGAGAGACAATAAGATAGAGATTAGACAAAACAACAATTCTGCAAGCGATTGTTTCAGCTCATAAGTGCAATGCAATTGAGAATGTTGGAGAGCTCTTCAATTAGGTGCATGAAGATGCCGATCGAAGAGCCTCCAATATTTTAATTTTTTCGTCAAAAAGCCATCGTGTAAGTGATGGTAAGGCGCAGTAAAAAGCACTGCAATTGGCATCGCATAAGCGACGTTATTTATCGTCACTCATGCGAAGCAAAAAAGCATCGCTTATGTGACACTTTTTTAAATCGTCGCTTTAGCGACGTTCATTGCGAGTGTCGCACATCCCGTCATGCCACACATCGATAAAAACATCATTTAACCGACAGTCCACACTCGATGCTTTTTGCAATTTTATAGCGATGAAATTGTGTCGCCTTAACCGTCCCTATGTGTCCGTATTCCTTGTAGTGCATTATAAAGGGTAGTGTTGAGTAGGATTTTTCCAACACAATCTCATCTTTGCAACTACGTCCATCACTTCTTCACAAAAGATCAAGAGGGATATGTAGATAGATAGATAGATAGATAGATAGAGAGAGAGAGAGAGAGCTAGGAGGTGGGATCATCATTCGACACTGATTACTATGTGGGTGATTCATGGAGATAACAAGCTTTGGAGAGATAAAGAGAGTGAGGAAGGGGAGAGAGAGAGAGAGAGGGGGGGAGGGAGAGAGAGAGAGAGAGGGGAGGGAGGGAGAGACATAGGGAGAGAGAGAGAGAGAGAGAAAGATTGCAATGCAAATATTGCCATACGAGCGGTTGATGGATCGACAAAGATAGAAACAAAAAACACTAAAAATATCTTCAAATGCGATGGCAAGTTTTTTGAACTAGCACCCCTAACTAAAAATATCCAGGACATATGGTATTTATGTCAAAGTAAAATTCATCTATATTTTTTTATAATAAAAGGAAGTTCAGCCTTAGCCTATTCTCCCGGACTTTAATTAAATAAAGAAGAAAAGTTACAAGTGAATGGGAATAGTGCCCATGGGATCCCCCAGATCCCACAATGCAGGGGAGGAGTATGGCAAGCTAGAGGGCATTACAAATGAGGTGGATAAATCTATCATCACCCTCATGTGGGACCCATTTGGGTTTCAACTTGTTGTTTTCGAGGAGATAAATACAGTGATGTCTAAACGATGGAGATCTCTTATCTCGGGAGATTCTTTTACCTCAAAGAAACAAGGATTTCTCTATCGACCATTCCTTAGGAGTTTGGCCAAAATTGAGAGCGCATCGCTCCCTCCAAATCTTCCAAAGAGTCTCACCCCTGATGGCATTCCACAGCCTCGATGAGCAGCCGACCGCCTCACCCAACAGTACCTGTTGCCAATTGATTTGGTTTGTGAGTCTCAATACCCAGGTCACGTGACACCAGATAACTCGGGACTTGGGGCAATCGAAGAACATGTGAGCTAAATCTTCGATTCATCGATGGCAACACTTGCACCAAGGAGGCACATCATAGATTTTGTTAGCCCTTGCATTGGACCAGATACCTTTATGCAAGATCTGCCACATGAGAAAGGACTTTTTGATCTCAATTAGGGGGTGCCAAATAGACATGAAATTTAGTTCCCATCAAAGTTTGGTCCAATAAAGGCACCATCTCTTGTTAAGAGTGTGATGAACATCTAAGTTCTCTTTGAAGTTGGGGATTCTGGATAGTTTCTTACCATTGCTCCATTTGAGGCCCTCCACGCAAGGTAGATCCTGACCGCAGAGAAGGCGGGTAGTTGAGCGGTCCCATGCTAAACACCTACCTTGAAGAAGAGTCCATTCCTTGAGGGAAACTCTAAGTCTCGGGTCCAAGTCTTCAAACCTAATCCACTGGCTGGTCTCTTGTTTCCAACGTTGTCTCCACTGTTTGAACCCTTTGTTCCATAACCGCTTTGCATTTTGGAGGTTCCAAGACTCCACCCCCCCTAATTCCACCGATTGGGAACCAGATGGAGTCATTATTGTCTAATGCCAGCCGCCCACTTCCACTCATCACTGATTCTGATGAATTGTTTGGCCTTGTTCCAACTCTTCCATAAAGAACACACGAGGCTAGAGCCTTTAGGGGACACCGGGTGGGGAGAGAACGCCTTGATAAGCCACTTTGCCACCAACTTGTCAGCCAACCCACCGATATCCAGAATTCCCAAACCCCTTGAGTCTTTCGGGCTAATGCAAGTTTTTCCATTTGATTTTGGGAATCCCCCTCTTGTTGGGGTCCCCGGTCCAAAGGAAGTTTCTGCAGATTCTTTCAACTTTGGCCAAGTCCTTCTCCTTAGGTCTCCAACACAAGATAAAGTAAATAGTTGTAGACAACATGAATGTGTTAACAACCATAGCACGCCCTGCCAACTTGACTTGCATACCTTTCCAATGATTTAGTTTGCTATCCAGCTTGGATAGCACCCAGTTCCATCCTTGGTCCATTGAGATGTTGAATCCCATTGGAATGCCAAGGAGACGGAAGACTTGACCTCTAGGGATAACTTGACATCCCTGATCTAACAACAATTGGGGTGTAGGTCCGCTGATTGCTCTAAAAGCAGTTTTAGCATGGTTGATTTTTGAGCCTAACGCCACACAAAAGGTGTCGAGGCACCACCAAAACGTCTCAATGCTGTTTATATCGTTATGCAGAAAAGCATTCATGTCATCGGCGAAAAGTCTCGCAATCAATTGGCCATGATTTAGAGGTAGGGAAAGACCCTTGAGATTGCCAGCATCCATGTGATGCTTTAAAAGGCGACTGAGCCCATTCAAGCCGATAGCAAAGAGTAAAGGAGCAAGAGGGCAGCCTTGCCTGATTGATCTTTTTAAACGAATGGGCTCAGAGAGCTTACTGTTGATATTTACTCTAGTTGAAGCATTTCCAAGAAGAGTGGAAACCATCTTCGTGAACTTTTGGCTGCATCCAAGGTCTTTCAATGATTGAATAATAAAGTCCCATTCCAGTCTGTCATACGCTTTGTCGAAGTCGATCTTAATGAATACTAGATCTTGTGGACTCCTCAGCAAATGCAAGGCCTTCCCAAATATGGACAATTGCTTCAAGTATAGATCTACCTTTGATAAAACCTTTCTGGTCCTCACAAAGCCATGACTTTAAATGACAAGAGATTCTGTGGGCGATAACTTTTGCAATTATCTTGTATCCTGTTTGGAGCATGGTAATCGGTTGCCAGTTTTCAATTTTGTTCTCATCTCCCCTTTTGTGGATTAACTTGATGACACCATTACTAAGACACTCAGGGTGGGCACCGAAGGAGAGAGCCTCTTTCCACACTAGACGCAGTGGGATGGCCACCACATGTTTGAAGGACTTGAAAAACTCATTGGTAAGGCCATCAGGACCCGGACTTTTCCGATTGGGAAGACCATCAATAACCTCGATAATTTCATTCTCGAAAATGTTAGCATCGAGCAGAAATATCATGTTCTGTGGGATTCTAGATTGGGGAACCCTTGAGGTGGTTGCCATGGAGTCACACCTGTGTAGGGAAAGAGGAGTCGAGACCCCGAGAAGATGGGTAAAGTGCTCGACAATGATAGATCTATTCTCAACTTCCGTGCTACATTCGATTCCATTGTTATCGACCAATAAGGGGCTGGATTCCCTAGCTTGTTTCCTTTTGAGGATGTTACACATCTCTTTCGATGGTTTGTCCACCTTCCCCGCCCACCACTCTTTGAAGAATATTTGAAGATTTTTCCTTTGAACCTCTTCCTCTAATCTTAGTCTTCCCCTGATTTTCAAAAGACCTTGTTGGCATTGTAAGTTACCTTTGTTCAACTCTTCTTCAAGCCATGAGAGCCTCTCAAACACCATTTCTCTTCTTTTTTTTTTGGATATCTTTTATAGCCTTTTGAGTCCTGATTAGAATTTTTCGAGTCCTTTCCACCGCGCTTCTCCAGCACTTAGCCGGTTCATTACAATAGGCAAACGCTTCCACCCACATTGTAGAAATTTCTTGGTGGATAGAGGGGAGGGAAAACGATGTCTGACAAGCATGAAACCAAGGGGCTTTCTGGAGCATGGGAATCGGTTTGAAAGACAGAGTAATCGGGTAATGGACCGAGATCGTCAGGTCCATGTTTTGGGAAATCGAAGGAATACCCCAATGGAGGATGGTGTTTTGGTCGATGTAACATCTATCAAGTCTTTCTTTCCTCAAAGAGTCCCCCAGTTGGAGATTTGACCAAGTGAACCCCTTCATGTCTTTCACCTCGACCAGGTCGAGACAGAGCTTGATTTTATCCCATATCTCTTTCTCCTGGCCGTCAATAATTTTACCCTTTTTATTCCATCGGTCCTCAGGAAACTCAACCATGTTGAAGTCCTCACAAATCAGAACATTATGTGAGAGGGAGTCGAGGGAAGCCCAAGTATCAATTATATCCGCTTCTCCATTACGGGCATAAATTGAGACCACAATGAACTGAAAAGGGAACCCGAAAGAGGCAGCAATCCAACGATGATTTTGACCTTCAAAAGTCGAGCTCACACTGCGTGACAAGGAGTGACTAATACCGATCGCAGCCCCCCCTACCCCCCTAGGGTGAGAGGTGGAGAACCAAAGGTGGTTCGGAGAAATGCATGTTAGTCCTCTAGGCCCAAGGGAAAGTGTCTTACACACGCTTTTATGTTGCTTAGTTTCCTTGTATTATGTCACCCTTCCTCACTCCGAGCCCACGATTGTATCCCCTCTTGATGATTTCGTGCTCCTTTCCCACTATTGCACACACAACTATACTTACGTACTCACTCCTCCAAACTCATTTCCTCTTCAATATACGCACTCTTCCCTCTTCCTCACTCTCCTCCACACACATGCACTCGTTTGTGCACTTGACTTCTTCCTCTCTCACATGCATACATTCACATGCACACACATCCACTCTCACTCTCTTTCTCTTTCTTACACACGCCTTACTCTTTTCACTCTTCCACACAAAGACTCACACACACATATACTTGTGCACACTCACACACACATGCTCACCTGCCTACATACCCTCACCATCTCACTTTCCTTCATGCACTCATACACACTCACTGAGACATTTACTTATACGTTCACATCTGCATTTACGCGCACATGCACCCAGTTAATCCCACATAGCCCACCATCACAAGCACACCTATACACTTCAGCTCACCCATACACCAGTCCTAAACACACACACTTCCCTATGGCCCCCTGGTCTTTCACCCACCCCACAAACCTCCACTTCTTCCTCAAGTTCACTTAACTCTTTCACTCCATATCCTTAGTGAATTCTCACTTTCATACAACCCTCAAGTCACATATACCCAAACTTCCCTTTTTTTCTCCCCAAACTTTGCACTCACAAACCCACTCCAATATTTTGTTCCACGTTCATCTCCTTTTTACCCTCATAGTCCTGCTTTCTCCCTCTCTAGACAACACACATGTCTGGAGCCATAACCATGCTTCTCAGTTTTTTGAGACCAAATAAAATGGGTACCAACCACGCGAGGGGGGAAGCTCTATATTGTAGACCGAATACATTATGCATATGAACTTCTTAGGACCTATGATATTCTCACCAATTTCATCGGGTATGATACTGAATTTCAAACTAAGGATAAATATATGCTCACTCACGTGCCATATAATGCATACATATCCTGCAATTGTAAACATAAGGAGTTCAGCGGGTCATGTGTACTTACAGGTCATGAAATGGATTCTACGATGCAATTGCCAGGACACCATCAGATACACAAATCCCTAACGAGTATTTTATCTGTTGAACGATTTCTTTTTCCCTTTTTATTTCGCATGCATGTCTGTCCCACATCAATTCAATGCCTTCACATAAAGATTTCAGAGAAAATATATTGATCTCAGAATTTTCGAACACAATGCCACCATTCCACCGCAAAACGTGTCAAGATACACACTTCGCATGTAGGGATTTACTCTTCTGCACACAGAGAATTTCCCTTAGCCATGCACTTTACATGTGCCTGCACACTATCCAATACAGACGCAAGAACATAAGCATCACACACATACCTTTTCCTTTCTCAGAAATATTAAAATTTACTTTTGAGCGTAACAGTTCATAGTCCCAATTCCTCACACAGACTATTCCTCATAGACAACATGATAAGTGATCTACTCTTTTTAAGAATACTGCTGCATATTTTGCCCCTTATGCATCATGTGAAATGCAGTCCATGCATTGGAAAACAGTTCAAAGACTCCTATCTTTGCAACTAGAGTGAAGGTTAGTCATTACTTATACATCGGCTTGCATGGTCAGTGGGAATGGACTGAGTGTCAGAAGTTGTAGACTGTCTCAAGATGGAAATATTGGAATTAGCTTATGTACCTGTCATGGGTGCTTCCCTTGGCCATTGCTGTGTGGCGGTTATCCTGCTGCTCGTCCCGATATCTTCTCTTCCATGGAGCCCTATTGCTTTTTCCCCCGATTTCTTCTTCTGCACTTGATTGACCGATCTCTTCACCCTCTGGCAGAGGTGTATTTCCTCAGCATGAACCATCCAGCAGGAGTTCTCCCTCTGATGGCCTCCACCAGTCGTCTGTTTGTTTTTGAAAAGGTGCAAGGAGCCTCTCTTCTACTCAACGTATACACTCCCTGCCAATCTCTTCTCCCTCCTCCAAGGAATCGATGTGCCTTCAAGTGCGGTCGAGAGTCTTCAAAAACCTCCAAAAATTATGACTATGGTGCACTGTCTGCACCTCCATATCTTGTACAAATCGATTTTCCATCTGTTGAAGTGTTACAACATCCCCCTTCCTTTGTATTTCCAAAAAGGAGGAACCAAAGAAGGAACCCTTCCTTCTGATATGGATTCCCTCCACTCCTCAGTCGTCGAGCATAGGGACACACTACAGCCCACCACAAATGCCTCGAGTGCGTGTGTCCACCCCCTCCCCCCAGCTCCTTCCTCGTCAATCTCTCACGGCTAATGATCGAGAGGAAGCCCCAAATGACATCGCAACCCAAAACATTTTGCGCAGACAGCCCGTGAAGAAGAAGCTCCTCCTCGATTTTTCCCCTTTAAGTCAGCAGTGCCCAAAGAACCCCCCAAAAAAACGGACTCCCCCTTTTTTAGCTCATATGAGCAGACTCCATGTTACAAGCTCCTCGGCCTGACCTGGAACACCCCCACCTCTGTCTTCTCTCGTGAGTAGCTAACAAAAAAATCCTTCTGTTCTGCAGCTGGTTGCTAAAAAAACACGGGCCCCTCTCCTTCCATGCACAACAGAAAAGTTGTTATCTTCTGGAGGTATTCCCCCCTTCTTGTCCTCTGCTGCGCATCTACTTAAGAGACCCACAAGAAACCAGAGATAACTTTCCCTCTGTCCCACTCACTGCCACATAATTCACGTAAAAGAAACAAAGAAAATTTTCCTTCATTCTACACACAAAACGGAAAGGGCTCCTCTATCTGACAAATGGAACGGGCAGCCCTTGGAATCCTCTCCGATCAATCCACTAGGATATGCTCCAACTCGATTCAAATAGCATAATAGGATAATTCTCCATACGGAGTCAACCACTTGCAAATATAAAGGCGTTGGCGCACCCTCTACTACCTCCTTTAGCTCAGCAAGGTGGATAACAACATCAAATCTTAAATCAGACAACCATAACAATTGTTTCAAAGCTTCGTCAACAGTCAACATATTTGGATTGTGTATATGCATCATATTCCAATGTAATCTGACTCAATTCTTCTTCACGGGTCTTCGTGACGCATGTTAATGTTGCCTCCAGCTCAAGAGGATCACAACATGCCATTGTAGTTAAAATGCACAACTCTCTTTTGGGACAAGAGCCTTTCTGATCACATACATGATACAGTGGATTTTTTTGAGCCCTAAAAATGTTTTATGTGTTGATCATCCTTGGTTGATTGATTTCTCATGTCCTTTAGAAAAGGGCTAGCAACCCTTGATATGCATTCTCTGCAAGATTCCCATTATATACAGCACACACCAATTCTATAATATGACTCAGAATTTTTTATTGGCCTTACGAAATACACACATTGCTGCACAAAGCACTCCCATCCAAGGAAGTATATTAGGACCTTCATATTAATACGATGCCTTCTTGCTGCTAAGATTGCTTTATTGAACTTAGAATCACATAAAGCTCCTACAATGGATCCAATGACCATATTTCTTGGATAACCTGTTCCAAATTTTCTCTTGTAGTTTGCAAAATAACAGCAGTGTTGTCCCCTCCCATGGCAGTAACACACGCATATAATTATACTTGTCCAGGATCGACAAAACTGCTTGCATAATCATTGCATGCTCTTTCCCAATGCCTTGGCCAAAAGTCCTTCAAGTTCCTTGTAGCACTACATTCTATTGCTTCTTTTCGTCATAACACCCACTTTCTCCTCAAGGTACCTGCAATCACGCATGTATTCTACACAGCAAAAGCATATTAGTGCATAAAAATCCACCAGTTCATGAGCTAACATACTCCCCTCTTCTTATGTGCAAAGTCGTCCTCGACAAGCAACTCTTGCTGCAATGTAATCCAACAGCCATGAACATGGCAGTTTACAACTTATTTGCATACCTCTTCATCGAGCCATCATTCCCATTGGACCTGCACTCATTGACGCTATTAGTGCTCAAAAAAATCACTCATGAATACATACAAATCATTCATTTAAAAATTGATCCAAGAATAGGCACATATATGCAACTCCATTTCCAACATGCATCAAATTGCTCATGCATTCCATTATGAAAATAGTCTCAACCAAAATAACACATTCATACCTTTCCATGTCTTACACATACACTTGTCATTGCGAGAAAACAGAAAGGAAAATACCGAAATAAACAACAACAACTGAAATGAATCTAACAGGAGATGCAACATACCCAAAATGCATACCCCATTATTGCACCTACTATTCGCTATGTACAATTATTCCATGACTAGACACTCCCGAAGAATTCCCATCGTCGTCCTACAAAAGTCATCGAGACTCGAGTACAAGTCAAGTCCTACATAAAAACTCTAGAGTGCCCCACACACTGGAAAACCCTCGGATAGAGCACACAAGTTATAAAGCAAGACCATTGCATTACCTCACTAAAGGTCTCATCTATAAGTACATATACAGTATCCGTGCCTTTGAGAATGTTGATTCAGAGTGAGCTGATCTGTCACAAGCCACCATACCAATCACACAAGCAAATAATGTTCCCTTCCAGGCGATCATCACCTTCTCCTCTCTCTCTCTCTCTCCCCCTCAAGAGTGGGGAATAATTTCATAGGTAAATTTTATTTATATTCACACGTTGGCCTGCGTTGACATTGGATGCAATTCGTGGACCTGACCACCCGATCAGGTTGATTCCACCCATCTACCGATGCAACGGAGCGCACAACACACAAACACATAACGAGAGACAAGTAACATATATCAGCTAGCCCATAACGAAGTTGGATGCGGCTCGTGGTCGTGACTACCCAACCATAATGGCTCCACCTACCTACCAACCCGTTATGGCGCGTAGCTAAGACACAAACATATACATCCCAAGCCTATGGCGAAACTAGCTGCGGCTCGTGGTCCTAACCACCCGGCTAGGATAACTCCACCCACCTACTAGCCCACCATAGCGCGTTGGGAGAAACACACACAAAGTTTTTTTTTTTTGTTAGCATCTATATATATAAAAATAAATACCCCAGTCTTGAGAATTAGGGAGAGGAAGAAAGGGTTGCTCCCCACTTTTCCCACACATGCATGCAAACATACACACTCTAACCTTTGACAGATCATCCACCTCTTCACTCCATTCTCTCAATTACAGACACTACATATGTATTCATCGATTTGACTTTTCACTAGGTAACTACAACCGGCTATGCATTGGTCCCTCATATACCTATCCTTAGATGATCTAGAATGTGGGTCTCCTGGATGTCTCATATAGCCTCACCTCGTACTCGTATCCCGATGACTTCCCTAGGGCGAGTCAGGCTCAACTTCAGGAGCTCCGTCATCGCTACCTATCGTTAACAGATCTGCCCAAGCCCAAGTGATATCGTTCTCTTCGTTAGGCATTTCCCTCAAAGGGTCGAAATAGTAATATCGATCCCCCGCCCAACCTACATGTCGGATCAGGTATGTCTCAAACCACTCAATATGAAACGTATATCAAAACCGTGGTTTATGAAGCATACCAGCCAGTGCACTTCACATCATATTCGGTCTCAAAGTCGTCGACCTCTATGTCCATGCGGGCGAATGTTTGGTCCGAGAAATATATCCCCAGCTCGTACAAATAGAGTTAAGTTATTTGATCTGCCATTTTGTTACTTAGCTCCTAACAGTCTCTGCGCAACACAAAAAATAATTAGAAGTCCAAAATTCTTGAGCTAGCAAGGGATAATATTTATGACAACAAAAATCATAGCTAACATATGCGCATATATATATATATATATATATATATATATATATATATATATATATATATATATATATATATATATATATATATATATATATATATATATATATATATATATATATATACATCTATATACTACATCCTTCCGCTTGGATCTCATCTGGCTTCTCCCGTCCTAATGCTAGTTGAAATATGGTTTAACTCGAAGCATGCTAACCTTCACGGGAGCACATTCTTCTCCTAAATCTTGAATTTGCATGGAACCATTGGAGTTGAGTTCCACCACTTTAAACGGCCCTACCCATCTTATCTGTAACTTCCCCGGGAATTTATAATATTTGCTATCATAGACTAGCACCAAATCCCCTTCTTGAATCGCATAGGTCTTGAGATTCTTGTCGTGCCTCTCCTTACTTCTTCTCTAAATAGCTTCCAGACTTTGCTGTGCAATGAGTCTCTTTTCTTCTAGCTTGACCAGTTGTATGTACCTCTCCTTCAATGACTCTTCCTCTCCCGGCCTGGCCTCGATGGCCACTCTTAATGTCGGAACTTCTTTTTCAATGGGAAAGATGGCTTCCTTGCCATATACTAGGGAGAACGGAGTGCTCTTAGTCGTCACTCGGTAGGATGTTCGATACACCCACAAAGCTTCCAAAAGTCTCTCATCCCAGTCTCACCTATGCACAGCTACTGTCTTTGTCAAAATCTGTTCAAGAACCTTGTTGGTAACCTCCACTTGTCCATTCACCCTCGGGTAATATGGAGTGCTTTTCCTATGTTTGATCTTATACAATTCCATTAATTCCTCGATCAATTCGTTGACAAAGTGTGTTCCTCTATCACTCACTATCTCCAACGGGCATCCGAATTGGGTGATAATTTGTTCATACAAAAATTTAGCTACATCAATAGCTCGATCAGTCTTCAGAGCTTTGGCTTCTACCCACTTGGTAACATAGTCAGTGCAGACCAAGATATACCTATTGGATCTACGTCTTGAGGGGGGATCAATAGGCCCCACAAAATCAATTCCCCATTTTTCAAAAGGCTTAAGAGCCAGCACCGGCATAAGAGGAGCTGCATGTGCTAATGTTGGTTTGCCCATTCTTTGGCATTTGTCGCATTTCTTGCAGTATGTGTGAGAGTCTTTGAACAACGTTGGCCACCAATACCCAGCCAATAAGATCTTTCTTGCCGTCAGCTCACCAGCAAAATGCCCACCGCAGGGTTCATCATGTAATGCCCTCAAAACTAGGGTTGCTTCTTCTTCCTCGAGACACCTCCGATAAATGCTTTCATGGACAAAATATTGATAGAGCTGCCCACCAATGATGCTATGGTGTTTTGTCAGTGCTAATAGTTTTTGCTTCTCTCTCTTGCTTGCTCCCGGCGGGTATTTAGTGGTGCACAAGAAATTCACCAAGTGGGCATACCAAGGTACCTTAGCATCAACCTGAAATAGATGTCCATCAAGAGCATTGTCAGGCACACCAGAGATTGGCTCCTCATTAATAATTCGAGATAAATGGTCAGCCAATATGTGCGCTTTGCCTGGTCTAGTTACCACTGTGAACTGAAATTCTTGGAGGAGTAGCATCCACCTCATCAATCCCCCTGATAGCTCGGGTTTATTGATGATATACTTTAGGGCTTCATGATCCACATAAAATGTGAAATGCTTTCCCATCAGATAGTGCCGATACTTGTTTACCGCAAAGATCATCGAGAGGCATTCCTTCTCTGTAGTCGTGTAGTTCCTCTCAGTGCTATTCAAGTTTCGACTTGCGTAATAAATAGGGGGGTCCAACTTCTTTTCATCGGCTTGGCATAGCACTGCTCCAACCGCAGTATGAGAAGCGTCTGTATGCACATGAAATTCTCTCGTCCAGTCAGGTGCTACTAAAATTGGTGCATTTATCAATCTCTCTTTGATCAAGTCGACTGCAACTTGACACTCTCCAGTCCATTGATATTGTTGGTCTTTCCTCAAAAGATTCATCAGTGGTGCTGCTATTGATGCAAAATTTAATATAAATCGTCGATAATAATTAGCATGTCCCAAGAATCCTCTGAGTTGCCGCAAGTTTTGAGGAGGTGGAAGTTGTTCGATTTTTTCTACTTTATCCTCGTCAACCGCGATCCCTTTTTCGGAAATAACATGTCCCAAGAGAAATCCTTTTCGTACTCCAAACGTACACTTTCAGGATTTAATGCAATGCCTTCTAGAAATAGCTTCGATCCTCTCCATCATGTTTTCATTGTTGCCTCTGATCGCAAAATCATCGAGGAATATCTCCATCCAATCGTGCAAATAGTCTTGATATGCAGCTATCATTGCCCTCTGGAATGTGGCCGATGCATTGCATAATCCAAATGGCATCACACGATATGCATACGTACCCCATTCTATCGTGAAAGTAGTTTTTGATTGATCCTCTTCATGGATTTGGATCTGATTATACCCACTGAAACCATCCATAAATGAGTACAATTTATGGCCAGCCACTCTGTCCAAGATTTGATCAATAAATGGCAAAGGGAAGTGATCCTTTTTTGTGCGCTCGTTCAACTTCCGATAATCTATGCAAATGCGGATTTTCTTATTTTTTTTTGAAACAACTACAATTGGTGATACCCATTCGCTGGAGGCGATGGGATATATGAATCCTGCTTCCAATAACTTAGTCAATTCCAGCTTGATCAATTCCGAGTAGACTAGATTTGTCTGCCTAAGTCGTTGACATATTGGTCGGGTGCCTTCTTCCAAGTCTATATAATGTTGGCAAATTCGGGGATCAATTCCTCTCAGATCACTGTATGACCATGCAAAGGCCTTGCTGAAATTTTTGAGTGCCAATTTAATGCAATCTCGTACTCCATCTGGTAGCTCTGACCCCACGCTCAAGAACTTTTCTGGAAAAACTTCCCATTTTTCCACATGAGCTTCTCGCAAATATTCCTTATTCCTTGATGATGCTGTGATTGGAAAGTGCTCCCCGATCACGCGTGCATGATTGGCCAGTAAATCATTGTTTTTTTCTTTTTCAACTGCACCCCATTTCTTTAGTTCAACTTTTGCAATGGCTCCCTGCACTTTAGTCTTACTTTTTGCTTCTTTTTCCGATTCTCGACTTCTCCTCAGAAGCTCTGCTTCTAGCACTCTGACCCTTTCTCTCAACTGTTGTACTTCCATTGGTGGAGCTAACTCCAGCTTCAATTCATCTTTTGAAGTTCCCTTCTCCAGGGATTGGGTAGCTTTGCTTTCCCTTGCGTCTATACTCAACATGTAGCACTCAAATTCACTTGCGTGTGTCAACCATCCTAGCAACTCCTGGTCTGAGTCATCCTTGTAAAATAGTGGATCTTTGTACTCGCCCACTTTCGCGTGTTGGAGGTTGGACAATTGCAAGCTAAATCCATCCTGTGAAAGGTCCTTGGAAGTCTCCGTGCGCAAGGCAAATCTTACCCGTGCCGTTTCTTGTCTAACCTTTTCCTTTGCTTTTTGCTCCTTTTCCTCAGCTGTTGTCGATTTCTTGTCGGTCAAGTTTGGAGACACTTGAAGTTGTATTCGATCAACCTTTGGTCCAATTGTGATAAATCCTGTGCGCCAATCGTGCACACATTTGGCTTGCACCAGCCATGGCCGTCCAAGTAAGATCGAGAAAGTGGCCTCTGAGGTCCTTGGTCTGACTATCATATAATCAACTTTAAATTCTAGACCGCCCACAACTGTGCTTACATTCTTCAAAAGACCTGCAGGCTTTACTTGCGTTTGATCTGCCATCCTCAAGGACATCGGAGTTTCTTCCATGTGGTTGAGGCCCAAAGCTTTCATCATGTACTCAGTCATAAGGTTGACTGCGGCTCCACTATCTAACTGAGCCCCAAGGACTGCATATCCTTTAATCTCGACTATCACAGCTGGAGCATTCGAATCAATTTGCGTAGTAATACTTTGAATCATACCCTGGACAGCTTTATCTTGTCTCTTTTCGTTGTAGAATTGTTTCCTATATAGAGGTGAACATTTCAGCAATGTGCCAATGTCCAGCGTGACTTCCGTGTCAGCGAGCAGCTTTACGATGTCCACTTCCTCCAAACTTTGTCTTTCCTTCCTACACTTTGGAGCCTTTAATCTTTCATGGAATGGTGTTATGCCTGGCACAAACTCCTTGGTCACTGATGGAAGAATCTCTATCTCTTCCCCATCCTCAAACTCTTGCTGCTCAACAAATCCTCCAACTTGATTTTCTACCTCCTCAGGTTCGGGTATCTTCTCTTGGCTAGCTTTTTCGCTTTCGTCTTCTAGATTTTTCTTCAAATACTCTTGAGTTCTTGTGATTACTGCCACAGTGGGCTCTTTATGCGGTTTCTTGGCCTGGTAAGCATCCACAAAGTGCATTGACGAGCTAGAGCCTTCTTGAGGGTTCGGTGTCTTGAACACTACTCCGATCGTAGGAACGTGCTCTTGAGCTCTCGTTGTGGAATGCATCTGAGTATCAACATAATTCGAGGACCCTACTGGTCCTTTTTCCTTGCCGGCGGCAGCTCTTCGTTTTGGAAAATCTTCATCAAAGTGGCCCTCTCCACTACAGTACCTACATAGTGCGGTATAATCAACTAGTTTCTTTTCGTTTGGACATCTAGATTGAGTACGGCCAAAGCCGTGGCATCTCCAACACTGGATTGGACCATCTCTCCTTTGATCATGTGCGGCTCCTCTCGGGTAGTCTCCTCCCTGACCCTGAGCACCATATCCATAAGTTTGTCTATTTTCCCAACGAGATGTAGGCGGGACACTTTGAGCAGGCAATCCTGTATAAGACCGTTCTCTTGTATCTCCCGATTTCATGGTCCTTTCTTCATAGGCTCTCTTGTTGTAACATCGGTCCTCCCTGTGATTGGTCCTTCCACAAAATGTGCAACGCATTCTAGGTGGCGATCTATCTGTGAATACTCTCGAGACTGTAAGGCATTCTGAAGCCAAATGGTCGTAACCATGGCACTTTCCACACCATGTGTTCGATCTAAACACTTGATTCGAGTTTGTAGTTCCCTCTGGTTTTACTCTGTATGTTTCCTGGGTCATTGTGACAGCTTTTATAGCTTGTGTGACCAACTCCAATATTCGTTCTTCGGTTAGCGTAGGCTTCACCTCGCCTGGCGTGCTAGTGGCAGCTACAAAAGCTAGGGTCGTCAATGCGAGACTTCCTTGGCCAGGATCTTTCATCGGTATGTTGCCTGGGCCTCCCATTGGCTCGTATAAGAGCTCCATCTTCCTCTGTTGACATAATTGTACTTCCTCCCAAAGCCTTGCTTGTTCCTTAGCATCTATTAAGGTTGCAGGTCTTGTCAGGCTGATATGTTGCTGTTGGGGATTCGGGGACAAGAAGGAGTTTGAGGGTTTGTAGGAGAAAAAAAAGAGATGATGAAAATGGAATGACAGTGAGAACTTCTGCAAAGAAATACTCTTGGAAACCTTGAATATTAATTATCCTTCAACAATTACAATGACTGCGCACAGTCTAATCAATGACTAAATACCACTTCAGAGAGCATCAATTACTGAAGACCAATTATCTCAAGTCTTCCAGCGGCCGTGCACCAATCCTTCACTTGCTTCCCACTTCCCTTGTGCACACCTTGCACTAAGCTTCCGCCAAGCTAAGGAATTGGTATCACTGCACACGCACGCAATAGCCCTTGGAACTCTTGGAATCCAGCCCGCCTTCTCTCTTCTCTGCACCCTTTCCTCTTGGCACCTCTTGCACTCTTGAATGTCGTCGCACACTGGAGGCTCTTCTTGCTTCCTCTCTTGCTCCTCTGAAGCTCTCTCTTGCTCTCTACTCTCAATGTGTAAGAATAGCCTTTGTCCTTCCTTTTGTTTGAGAGTCCGCCGGTTCGCGCACTCTAACTGCAATACAATCTTGGTGTCCTTTCAATGTCCCAAGATTGTCTTTTTGACTGGTCCTCAACGATTCGCTACTTTGTCTTGTAGTGTCTTTAGAACAAGAGTGACTTTTAAAATAAAATTTTGATTGGGCGGCCTATTTCCACCTTTTCGTACGCGGCCTTCCTTCTTCACTTTTCCTTTTAATTCTTTTACTTTTGCACCTTAAGATTTAGATTCAACCTTTGAACCTTAAGAGGAAAAATACTTTGTACCTTTAGTTTCAACCGGTTAGGGCTCTACAGATGCCCACCACCTAAAGATCTCTCCGTCCTGGAGAGACAACAGCTATACCACCAACTGAGAAATAGCAAAAACACAGAGATGAAAATGACGTAGGCAAGAAAAAATTTAAAGGGTGTGTATCTTATTGAGAAGAAAAAAATATAATGCACCCGACAAGAATGATGAGAAATCAAAATTAAGAGGTAATTATTGGCAAAGGGATACTGGAATCTAAGAGCAATTTTTTTTTATGGGATGAGCAATTTATTTAGACTGAGGAGGTCAAGTTATTGTGGAGGCTGATTGAGATTGTCCGCCGAGGTTGAGGGAGAGGGGGGCAGAGGAGCAGAAGCTTGCTCGATCGTAAGCTGTAGCGAACTAAGGCATTGTCTAAGGTGATCCCTTTCCCTGCGGATACGTCTGCATGCAGCATTAGCACAAAGCCCTAAGTTGGAGCGATTCTGAAGATCTTCTAAGGCTTTCATCGCAGAGTCGGCCATATCGCGATAATGATCTCGCTCTTCTTTGAGCAATCGGGCCGATTCGTTGAGGGAGTGCCATTGAGAGGTTGCCATGCGATTGATGTTTTCTATTGTTGAGATATACTGTTGATGAACCGAAGCTGCTGCGGAAACCGAATCCAAGGAAATCTGAGAGGCCTGAGCATTGCCGATAGCGACTACACTCGCGTCCTGGAGTAATTGCAGAAATGAAGGTGTTGATGGTAGGTCAAAAGGCGGAGTGGGATTGACCGTAGGAGCAGGAGGGGGAGGGGGAGGGGGAATATACGGCGGAGGAGTATGAAGGGTTGGAGTGGCCGATGGAGTGGGAAGTGAAAGAGTGGGGGAAGGGAGATGTTGACTGACAGGAAGGTTACTGATAGAGGGGGATGCGAATTCCGGGTGAATTGGTGGCATACAGGTGGGGTTTTGAGGGTTGAGCTGGGTTTGAATAAGTGGAGTGAAATCAGAAGAGAGGGGAGGTCTAGGGATAATAGGAGGGGTAGGCATGGATGGAGAATTTGTAGATACAGAAGGGAAAGGGGAAGAAGATTGGGTAGTGAAGGAGGGGACGGGAGGGGGGGGAGTCATGAATGGAGAGGTGGTGGCTGTAGGCGGGATAGGTGAAGAAGATTGGGGAGGGAAGGAGGGCACATCAGGGGGATTAGGTAAGAACGGAGAAGTGGTAGAGGCAGGAGGGATAGGTGAAGAGGAATGGGGAGGGATGGAGGTTACATCAGGGGGGTTAGTTATGAATGGAGAGGTGGCAGATGCAGGAGGGATGGGTGAAGAAGATTGGGGAGGGCAGGAAGTTACATCAGGTGGCGCGGATGTGGGTGTCGAGGCGGAAGCTGAGTCAATAGAGATTAGAGGGGGGGAGGGAGATGGAGCAATGGAAGGTCCAGGGTGGGTAGGGAGATAAGAAGCATTGTGCGCCGAGTGTGCAGGTATTCGATAGAGCCAAGCTAAGAAGGGTGCAGAATAGATGGAAAAAGCATGAGATCCTCTAGAGATAGCCTCGCGGAGTCGACGGGAGCGCAATTGCAAGGAACTATAAATGAGGGTTGCGTAAGGGTAAGGACGGCTATGGAGAAAGCAAAAAAGCGGATCGGCGATACGAATATCTGACCAGGGAAGGGAAGAGGTTTGGCTGCGTAGTAAGAAGAAAAAAATGAACGCATTGAGAAGGGTGGTCATGCGGAGCGAAAACCTAGCAGTGCTTTGAAAGTGTGTGGTACAAAAGGCAATAGTAGCCGAGGCGGACAGGCCAGAGTATAGGAAAGGGGGAGCACGGAAATCTATTAGGGGAGACCCAATACTGGCGGCAATGTCTGGGATGAATAGAGTGCCGGTTCTAAAATGAGGGAAGTGGCGGATAGCTTCATAAACCTGTGTAAAATTGGCGGGGTTATTGAAGAAAACATTAGCCAAGCCCCACAAGCCCGCCTGCTGAAGATCTTCAATGGAAAACATTTGACGAAGGGCAATGGTAGGTATGGATAGATGCATTCGGATTTGCAGGTTTATGTCCGGTGGGAGAAACAGGCGCATATAATCCCCGGTTGGTGAAGATGGGTGGGATGAATGAGACATAGATGGGGAAGGAGAAGGGGGGTGCGGGAGGGGAGGTGGGGAATAAAGGTAGCTGGAATCAGAGTCTATGGAATAGATGGGAAGATCCAGGGCCATATTTGCTGTTGGAGTCGCTTGAACAGGATGTTCTACCGAAGAAGGAGGAGGTGGATTGGGATGGTCAGAGGGAATTGTTGAGGGAGGATCGGAACGAGCATTCGGATTGGGGTCTGCCATTGATGGAAATGGTTATAGGGGGAGAGGAATGAGGGGTGGAGGGAGATGGGAGAAAGAGGGTGGCGGACGGTGAGGATGGAGGGGTGCGGTGGGGTTGGAGGCGGAGAGTTGGGAGGGTGGTTTGGATGTGAAGCGGGGTTGAAGAGAGGGGAGGTTGGGTGTCGGGCGGGGTCGGAGGGGGGGTTGGGTATAGGATGAGGGGGGTGGTTGCGCTGCAACGGAGAGGGGGCACTGATTGTCGGAGAGGGGGGGTTGAGTGTAGGATGAGGGTGGGTTATGCTGCTCGACGGAGGGGGGGGAAAGGGTTGGTTGCCGTGAGGGGGGAAAGGGTTGGTTGCCGTGAGGGGGGGGCGGTGAGGGGGGTGCGACGCGGGGAGGGGGGGGGAAAGGGGTGATATGAGGGGGGCTGCGGGCGCGGTGCGGTGAGGGTGGCGATTGAGGGGCGATGCGTTTGTGAGGGGGGTGTGGTGAGGGGCGGGGTGGGGAGGGGGGGGAAGGGGTGTTGAGGGTGAGGGCGGTGTGGGGGGGTGCGACGCGGGAGGGGGGGGGGGAAAAAGGGGTGTTGTGATGGGGTTGTGAGGGGGTTGCGGTGAGTGGCGGGGTGGGGAGGGGGGGGGGGAAGGGGGGTTGATGCTGCTGTGAGGGGGCGAGCGCTGCGGTGAGGGGGGGTGCGACGCTGGGTGGGGAGGGGGGGGGGAAGGGGGGTTGATGGGGGGTGAGGGGGGGAGCGCTGCGGTGAGGGGGGGAGCGCTGCGGTGAGGGGGGGTGCGACGCGGGGTGGGGAGGGGGGGGGAAGGGGGGTTGATGGGGGGTGAGGGGGGGAGCGCTGCGGTGAGGGGGGGGCGACGCGGGGAGGGGGGGGGGTGGAGGGATGTTGTGAGGGGTTGTGAGGGGATTGCGGTGAGTGGCAGGGTGGGGAGGGGGGGGGGGAGGGGTGTTGAGGAGGGGTGAGGGGGGGAGCGCTGCGGTGAGGGGGGGTGCGACGCGGGGTGGGGAGGGGGGGGGAAGGGGGGTTGATGGGGGGTGAGGGGGGAAGCGCTGCGGTGAGGGGGGGTGCGACGCGGGGAGGGGGGGGGTTGAGGGGTGTTGTGAGGGGTTGTGAGGGGGTTGCGGTGAATGGCGGGGTGGGGAGGGGGGGGGAGAGGGGTGTTGATGCTGCGGTGAGGGGGGGAGCGCTGCGGTGAGGGGGGGTGCGACGCTGGGTGGGGAGGGGGGGGGGAAGGGGGGTTGAAGGGGGGTGAGGGGGGGAGCGTTGCGGTGAGGGGGGGGGCGCTGCGGTGAGGGGGGGTGCGACGCTGGGTGGGGAGGGGGGGGGAAAGGGGGGTTGAAGGGGGGTGAGGGGGGGAGCGCTGCGGTGAGGGGGGAAGCGCTGCGGTGAGGGGGGGTGCGACGCGGGGTGGGGAGGGGGGGGGAGGGGTGTTGAGGAGGGGTGTGGGGAGGGGGGGTGCGGTGAGGGGGGGGGCGACGCGGGGAGGGGGGGGATGGAGGGGTGTTGTGAGGGGGGCTGTGAGGGGGTTGCGGTGAGTGGCGGGGTGGGGAGGGGGGGGAAAGGGGGGTTGATGGGGCGTGAGGGGGGGAGCGCTGCGGTGAGGGGGGTTGCGACGCGGGGAGGGGGGGTGATGGAGGGGTGTTGTGAGGGGTTGTGAGGGGGTTGCGGTGAGTGGCGGGGTGGGGAGGGGGGGGGGAGGGGTGTTGAGGAGGGGTGAGGGGGGGGGAGCGCTGCGGTGAGGGGGGGTGCGACGCGGGGTGGGGAGGGGGGGGAAAGGGGGGTTGATGGGGGTGAGGGGGGAAGCGCTGCGGTGAGGGGGGGTGCGACGCGGGGAGGGGGGGGGTGGAGGGGTGTTGTGAGGGGTTGTGAGGGGGTTGCGGTGAGTGGCGGGGTGGGGAGGGGGGGGGGGAGGGGTGTTGAGGAGGGGTGTGGGGAGGGGGGGTGCGGTGAGGGGGGGGGCGACGCGGGGAGGGGGGGGATGGAGGGGTGTTGTGAGGGGGCTGTGAGGGGGTTGCGGTGAGTTGCGGGGTGGGGAGGGGGGGGGGGGGGAAGGGGGGTCGATGGGGGGTGAGGGGAGGAGCGCTGCGGTGAGGGGGGGTGCGACGCGGGGTGGGGAGGGGGGGGGGAGGGGGGTTGATGGGGGGTGAGGTGGGGAGCGCTGCGGTGAGGGGGGGGGCGACGCGGGGAGGGGGGGGGAAAGGGGTTGTTGTTGGGGGGTGAGGTGGGGAGCGCTGCGGTGAGGGGGGGGGCAACGCGGGGAGGGGGGGGATGGAGGGGTGTTGTGAGGGGGGCTGTGAGGGGGTTGCGGTGAGTGGCGGGGTGGGGAGGGGGGGGGGGGGAGAGGGGTGTTGATGCTGCGGTGAGGGGGGGAGCGACGCTGGGTGGGGAGGGGGGGGGGGGAAGGGGGGTTGATGGGGGGTGAGGGGGGGGAGCGCTGCGGTGAGGGGGGGTGCGACGCGGGGAGGCGGGGGATGGAGGGGTGTTGTGAGGGGGCTGTGAGGGGGTTGCGGTGAGTTGCGGGGTGGGGAGGGGGGGGGGAAGGGGGGTTGATGGGGGGTGAGGGGAGGAGGGCTGCGGTGAGGGGGGGTGCGACGCGGGGTGGGGAGGGGGGGGGGAAAGGGGGGTTGATGGGGGGTGAGGTGGGGAGCGCTGCGGTGAGGGGGGGGGCGACGCGGGGAGGGGGGGGGAAAGGGGTTGTTGTTGGGGGGTGAGGTGGGGAGCGCTGCGGTGAGGGGGGGGGCGACGCGGGGAGGGGGGGGATGGAGGGGTGTTTTGAGGGGTTGTGAGGGGGTTGCGGTGAGTGGCGGGGTGGGGAGGGGGGGGGGAGGGGTGTTGAGGAGGGGTGTGGGGAGGGGGGGTGCGGTGAGGGGGGGGCGACGCGGGGAGGGGGGGGATGGAGGGGTGTTGTGAGGGGGGCTGTGAGGGGGTTGCGGTGAGTGGCGGGGTGGGGAGGGGGGGGAAAGGGGGGTTGATGGGGGGTGAGGGGGGGAGCGCTGTGATGAGGGGGGTTGCGACGCGGGGAGGGGGGGTGATGGAGGGGTGTTGTGAGGGGTTGTGAGGGGGTTGCGGTGAGTGGCGGGGTGGGGAGGGGGGGGGGAGGGGTGTTGAGGAGGGGTGTGGGGAGGGGGGGTGCGGTGAGGGGGGGGGTGGTGAGGGGGGTCGAGCAGGGTCGTAGGGAGTGGTTGGGTTGTCAAAAGGAGCTGAAGAGGGGGGGAAGGTTATGAGCGCCGCCAGGGGGTTGATTGTAGAGGGTCGGAGAGGGGGGTCGCTGGGAATCGAGGGTGAGGGGGGTGTTGGCAGTATGGAAAGGGGGAAGGTGGAGGGAGGGTGGTGGTATTGAGGAGTCGATGGGGTGGAGAGGGGTGTGAGATGCTCTTTTTCTTTCCTCCCTAGCACAACTTGGTTTGTGCACTGTAAATACGAACGGCATTCTGAGGATGTTGAAGCAAGAATGAAAAAAGAGGCCATATTATATAGCTAGGTCGAGTGAGGGAGCACCTCTCAAGAAGGAGCGGTCTAGCATGAAAAGGTGATCAAAAAGAGAGGAGATGACAATGTTAATCTCATCCATCCGAGAGACAAACAAAGGAAGGGGCAGAACTGAAAGTTGATTAGCAAAACTAAGAGCCATTCAAGTGATGAATTTCTTTTTGAAGTGATGAATATCTTGAGTTTTTATCGATGGAGAAGAAACATGCGCCCAAAATTGATAAAGAAAAGAAAAAAAATCGTGCGCCCAATTTTCGGATTTTCATAAAAAAAAAAGAACGACACCCAAAACTTGCGCCCAACATTTTTTGATTTTTATTGAGAAAGAAAAGAAAAAAACGTGCGCTCATATTTCTGATTTTCTTTTCATATTAATGGTGGGCATCTGTAGAGCCCTAACCGGTTGAAACTAAAGGTACAAAGTATTTTTCCTCTTAAGGTTCAAAGGTTGAATCTAAATCTTAAGGTGCAAAAGTAAAAGAATTAAAAGGAAAAGTGAAGAAGGAAGGCCGCGTACGAAAAGGTGGAAATAGGCCGCCCAATCAAAATTTTATTTTAAAAGTCACTCTTGTTCTAAAGACACTACAAGACAAAGTAGCGAATCGTTGAGGACCAGTCAAAAAGACAATCTTGGGACATTGAAAGGACACCAAGATTGTATTGCAGTTAGAGTGCGCGAACCGGCGGACTCTCAAACAAAAGGAAGGACAAAGGCTATTCTTACACATTGAGAGTAGAGAGCAAGAGAGAGCTTCAGAGGAGCAAGAGAGGAAGCAAGAAGAGCCTCCAGTGTGCGACGACATTCAAGAGTGCAAGAGGTGCCAAGAGGAAAGGGTGCAGAGAAGAGAGAAGGCGGGCTGGATTCCAAGAGTTCCAAGGGCTATTGCGTGCGTGTGCAGTGATACCAATTCCTTAGCTTGGCGGAAGCTTAGTGCAAGGTGTGCACAAGGGAAGTGGGAAGCAAGTGAAGGATTGGTGCACGGCCGCTGGAAGACTTGAGATAATTGGTCTTCAGTAATTGATGCTCTCTGAAGTGGTATTTAGTCATTGATTAGACTGTGCGCAGTCATTGTAATTGTTGAAGGATAATTAATATTCAAGGTTTCCAAGAGTATTTCTTTGCAGAAGTTCTCACTGTCATTCCATTTTCATCATCTCTTTTTTTTCTCCTACAAACCCTCAAACTCCTTCTTGTCCCCGAATCCCCAACAAATTTTTTCTCCCACCGGACATAAACCTGCAAATCCGAATGCATCTATCCATACCTACCATTGCCCTTCGTCAAATGTTTTCCATTGAAGATCTTCAGCAGGCGGGCTTGTGGGGCTTGGCTAATGTTTTCTTCAATAACCCCGCCAATTTTACACAGGTTTATGAAGCTATCCGCCACTTCCCTCATTTTAGAACCGGCACTCTATTCATCCCAGACATTGCCGCCAGTATTGGGTCTCCCCTAATAGATTTCCGTGCTCCCCCTTTCCTATACTCTGGCCTGTCCGCCTCGGCTACTATTGCCTTTTGTACCACACACTTTCAAAGCACTGCTAGGTTTTCGCTCCGCATGACCACCCTTCTCAATGCGTTCATTTTTTTCTTCTTACTACGCAGCCAAACCTCTTCCCTTCCCTGGTCAGATATTCGTATCGCCGATCCGCTTTTTTGCTTTCTCCATAGCCGTCCTTACCCTTACGCAACCCTCATTTATAGTTCCTTGCAATTGCGCTCCCGTCGACTCCGCGAGGCTATCTCTAGAGGATCTCATGCTTTTTCCATCTATTCTGCACCCTTCTTAGCTTGGCTCTATCGAATACCTGCACACTCGGCGCACAATGCTTCTTATCTCCCTACCCACCCTGGACCTTCCATTGCTCCATCTCCCTCCCCCCCTCTAATCTCTATTGACTCAGCTTCCGCCTCGACACCCACATCCGCGCCACCTGATGTAACTTCCTGCCCTCCCCAATCTTCTTCACCCATCCCTCCTGCATCTGCCACCTCTCCATTCATAACTAACCCCCCTGATGTAACCTCCATCCCTCCCCATTCCTCTTCACCTATCCCTCTTGCCTCTACCACTTCTCCGTTCTTACCTAATCCCCCTGATGTGCCCTCCTTCCCTCCCCAATCTTCTTCACCTATCCCGCCTACAGCCACCACCTCTCCATTCATGACTCCCCCCCCTCCCGTCCCCTCCTTCACTACCCAATCTTCTTCCCCTTTCCCTTCTGTATCTACAAATTCTCCATCCATGCCTACCCCTCCTATTATCCCTAGACCTCCCCTCTCTTCTGATTTCACTCCACTTATTCAAACCCAGCTCAACCCTCAAAACCCCACCTGTATGCCACCAATTCACCCGGAATTCGCATCCCCCACTATCAGTAACCTTCCTGTCAGTCAACATCTCCCTTCCCCCACTCTTTCACTTCCCACTCCATCGGCCACTCCAACCCTTCATACTCCTCCGCCGTATATTCCCCCTCCCCCTCCCCCTCCTGCTCCTACGGTCAATCCCACTCCGCCTTTTGACCTACCATCAACACCTTCATTTCTGCAATTACTCCAGGACGCGAGTGTAGTCGCTATCGGCAATGCTCAGGCCTCTCAGATTTCCTTGGATTCGGTTTCCGCAGCAGCTTCGGTTCATCAACAGTATATCTCAACAATAGAAAACATCAATCGCATGGCAACCTCTCAATGGCACTCCCTCAACGAATCGGCCCGATTGCTCAAAGAAGAGCGAGATCATTATCGTGATATGGCCGACTCTGCGATGAAAGCCTTAGAAGATCTTCAGAATCGCTCCAACTTAGGGCTTTGTGCTAATGCTGCATGCAGACGTATCCGCAGGGAAAGGGATCACCTTAGACAATGCCTTAGTTCGCTACAGCTTACGATCGAGCAAGCTTCTGCTCCTCTGCCCCCCTCTCCCTCAACCTCGGCGGACAATCTCAATCAGCCTCCACAATAACTTGACCTCCTCAGTCTAAATAAATTGCTCATCCCATCAAAAAAAATTGCTCTTAGATTCCAGTATCCCTTTGCCAATAATTACCTCTTAATTTTGATTTCTCATCATTCTTGTCGGGTGCATTATATTTTCATGGATGATTTCTCTTCATTTTCAGGATCTCACAAAGAAACTCATCTAGATTGTTTGGACCAACACTTGAGACAGCTGCAGGATATTTTCCAAAGATGCAGAGAACTAAGTTAAAGCTCAATCCAAATAAATGTCATTTCCTTGTGACAGAAGGAACCCTCTTAGGACATGTGGTATCCGCTAAAGGTATGGCCCCAGATCCTGACAAAATTCTTTCTATATTAAAGTTACCTAAACCCAAAACTCCTAAAGAGATCCAGAGTTTTTTGGGGCATACCGGTTATCATAGAAGGTTTATAAAAATGTACGTAGAGATAGCTAGACCTCTGACTAGACTCACAGGTAAAGAAGTACCTTTCAAATGGGAAGAAGAGGAGGAAAAAGCATATCAGACATTAAGGTCACGGCTAGTGTGTGCTCCTATCTTGGTCACCACTCCGGTTAGTTTCAACCGGTTAGGGCTCTACAGTTGCTGCGCCGTAGGATCTCTCAATCCCACAATGAATCTTCTCTTCAATGTCTCATCGTTCGGGGCATTCGCGCCCATCTTTCTTACCAAGGTTTCCATTCTCTGAATGTAGTTATCGATGCTCTCATTGACTCCCTGTCGTAGATAATCCATCTGTTGGGCCAATCTATCTTGGAAGCCTTGTCATCGAAACTTTGCCAAGAAGGCTTCCTTGAGCATCTGATAAGTTCCACGCTCTTGTGGTGTCAGATTCCCATACCAATTGGTTGCCTCATCTCGGAGAATAGCTAGAAAAATCCTCAACCTTGGACCCTGGTCAACTACCTCATTGGCCTCACAAGTAACCTCAAACAGTTGGATAAAACTATCTGGATCCTCGTCCCAAGCACTTGAGAACTTGGTGAAGTCTCCCAAATGAACCGAAATCCGCTGAGCCATTTCAAACAGAGGTGTGATATCAATATCACTTCGATCCCAAAAATTTAGTGCGCGCGGCCTCAGGATCCCTCCTTCAAACTTTTGCAGTTGATTCGCGACTCTCCTACGAGAGTACACATTTTTGGCAGATTTCTTCGAGCTAGTCGAGGTAGACTCACCTTGCGACTCCCACCTCTTGCTTTCTCTTTCAAGGGCTCTTCTTTGAGTGAGTTCCTCTCTTTGCGTTTGTGTTGCTCCTGAGGATGAGCTCCCCTCGCTCATGTACTAGAACTTGGGTCCGCAAGCTCGGCCAACATGTGGCGCTAGGCGAACCTATGGCACTCTCTTATAGAGACCTGCCAAGCTATTCCCGGTAGACGCACCAAAATGTTAGTCCTCTAGGCCCAAGGGAAAGTGTCTTACACACGCTTTTATGTTGCTTAGTTTCCTTCTATTATGTCACCCTTCCTCACTCTGAGCCCACGATTGTATCCCCTCTTGATGATTTCGTGCTCCTTTCCCACTATTGCACACACAACTATACTTACGTACTCACTCCTCCAAACTCATTTCCTCTTCAATATACGCACTCTTCCCTCTTCCTCACTCTCCTCCACACACATGCACTCGTTAGTGCACTTGACTTCTTCCTCTCTCACATGCATACATTCACATGCACACACATCCACTCTCACTCTCTTTCTCTCTCTTACACACGCCTTAATCTTTTCACTCTTCCACACAAAGACTCACACACACATATACTTGTGCACACTCACACACACATGCTCACCTGCCTACATACCCTCACCATCTCACTTTCCTTCATGCACTCATACACACTCACTGAGACATTTACTTATACGTTCACATCTGCATTTACGCGCACATGCACCCACTTAATCCCACACAACCCACCATCACAAGCACACCTATACACTTCAGCTTACCCATACACCAGTCCTAAACACACACACTTCCCTATGGCCCCCTGGTCTTTCACCCACCCCACAAACCTCCACTTCTTCCTCAAGTTCACTTAACTCTTTCACTCCATATCCTTAGTGAATTCTCACTTTCATACAACCCTCGAGTCACATATACCCAAATTTCCCTTTTTTTCTCCCCAAACTTTGCACTCACAAACCCTCTCCAATATTTTGTTCCACGTTCATCTCCTTTTTGCCCTCACAGTCCTGCTTTCTCCCTCTCTAGACAACACACATGTCTGGAGCCATAACCATGCTTCTCAGTTTTTTGAGACCAAATAAAATGGGTACCAACCACGCGAGGGGGGAAGCTCTATATTGTAGACCGAATACATTATGCATATGAACTTCTTAGGACCTATGATATTCTCACCAACTTCATCGGGTATGATACTGAATTTCAAACTAAGGATAAATATATGCTCACTCACTTGCCATATAATGCATACATATCCTGCAATTTTAAACATAAGGAGTTCAACGGGTCATGTGTACTTACAGGTCATGAAATGGATTCTACGATGCAATTGCCAGGACACCATTAGATACACAAATCCCTAACGAGTATTTTATCTGTTGAACAATTTCTTTTTTCCTTTTTATTTCGCATGCATGTCTGTCACACATCAATTCAATGCCTTCACATAAAGATTTCAGAGAAAATATATTGATCTCAGAATTTTCGAACAGATTTCCACCATTCCACCGCAAAATGTGTCAAGATACACACTTCGCATGTAGGGATTTACTCTTCTACACACAGAGAATTTCCATTAGCCATGCACTTTACATGTGCCTGGACACTATCCAATACAGACGCAAGAACATAAGCATCACACACATACCTTTTCCTTTCTCAGAAATATTAAAATTTACTTTTGAGCATAACAGTTCATAGTCCCAGTTCCTCACACAGACTATTCCTCATAGACAACATGATAAGTGATCTACTCTTTTTAAGAATACTGCTGCATATTTTTCCCCTTATGCATCATGTGAAATGCAGTCCACGCATTGGAAAACAGTTCAAAGACTCCTATCTGTGCAACTAGAGTGAAGGTTAGTCATTACTTATACATCGGCTTGCATGGTCAGCGAGAATGGACTGAGTGTCAGAAGTTGTAGACTGTCTCAAGATAGAAATATTGGAATTAGCTTATGTACCTGTCATGGGTGCCTCCCTCGGCCATTGATGTGTGGCGGTTATCCTGCTGCTCGTCCCGATATCTTCTCTTCCATGGAGCCCTATTGCTTTTTCCCCCGATTTCTTCTTCTGCACTCGATTGACCGATCTCTTCACCCTCTGGCAGAGGTGTATTTCCTCAGCATGTGAACCATCCAGCGGGAGTTCTCCCTCTGATGGCCTCCACTGGTCATCCTTTTGTTTGTGAAAAGGTGTGAGGAGCCTCTCTTCTACTCAACGTATACACTCCCTGCCAATCTCTTCTCCCTCCTCCAAGGAATCGATCTGCCTTCAAGTGCGGTTGAGAGTTTTCAGAAACCTCCAATAATTATGACTACGGTGCACTGTCTGCACCTCCATATCTTGTAGAAATCGATTTTCCATCTGTTGAAGTGTTACAACATCCCCCTTCCTTTGTATTTCCAAAAAGGAGGAACCGAAGAAGGAACCCTTCCTTCTGCTATGGATTCCCTCCACTCCTCAGTCGTCGAGCATAGAGACACACTACAGCCCACGATAAATGCCTCTAGTGCGTGTGTCCACCCCCTCCCCCCAGCTCCTTCCTCATCAATCTCTCACGGCTACTGATCGAGAGGAAGCCCCAAATGACATCGCACCCCAAAAAATTTTGCGCAGACAGCCCGTGAAGAAGAAGCTCCTCCTCGATTTTCCCCCTTTAAGTCAGCGGTGCCCGAAGAACCCCCCAAAAAAATGGACCCCCCCTTTTTTAGCTCGTATGAGCAGACTCCCTGTTACAAGCTCCCCGGCCTGACCTGGAACACCCCCACCTCTGTCTTCTTTTGTGAGTAGCTAACGAAAAAATCCTTCTATTCTGCAGCTCGCTGCTAAAATAACACGGGCCCCTCTCCTTCCATGCACAACAAAAAAGCTGTTATATTCTGGAGGTATTCCCCCCTTCTTGTCCTCTGTTGCGCATCTACTTAAGAGACCCACAAGAAACCAGAGATAACTTTCCCTCTGTCCGACTCACTGCCACATAATTCATGTAAAAGAAACAAAGAAAAATTTCCTTCATTCTGCACACAAAACGGAAACGGCTCCTCTATCTGACAAATGAAACGGGCAGCCCCTGGAATCCTCTCTGATCAATCCACTAGGATATGCTCCAACTCTATTGAAAGCATAATAGGATAATTCTCCATTCCGAGTGAGCCACTTGCAAATATAAAGGCGTTGGTGCACCCTCTGCTACCTCCTTTAGCTCAGCAAGGTGGATAACAACATCAAATCTTAAATCAGACAACCATAACAATTGTTTCAAAGCTTCCTCAACACTCAACATATTTGGATTGTGTATATGCATCATATTCCAATGTAATCTGACTCAATTCTTCTTCACGGGTCTTCGTGATGCATGTTTATGTTGCCTCCAGCTTAGGAGGATCACAACATGCCATTGTAGTTAAAATGCACAACTCTCTTTTGGGACAAGAGCCTTTCTGATCACATACATGATACACTGGATTTTTTTTGAGCCCTGAAAATGTTTTATGTGCTGATCATCCTTGGTTGATTGATTGCTCATGTCCTTTAGGAAAGGTTTAGCAACCCTTGATATGCATTCTCTGCAAGATGCCCATTATATACAGCACACACCAATTCTATAATATGACTCAGAATTTTTTATTGCCTTACGAAATACACACATTGCTGCACAAAGCACTCCCATCCAAGGAAGTATATTAGGACCTTCATATTAATACGATGCCTTCTTGCTGCTAACATTGCTTTATTGAACTTAGAATCACATAAAGCTCCTACAATGGATCCAATGACCATATTTCTTGGATAACATGTTCCAAATTTTCTCTTGTAGTTTGCAAAATAACAACAGTGTTGTCCCCTCCCATGGCAGTAACACACGCATATAATTATACTTGTCCAGGATCGACAAAACTGCTTGCATAATCATTGCATGCTCTTTCCCAATGCCTTGGCCAAAATTCCTTCAAGTTCCTTGTAGCATGTTGACAGGATGCGGGAAGAAGCAAGTATGGACACACATGCAGATCTAGCACTGAGGCTACCCTTCATTTTTTTCAAAACCCCAACATCATTCTAAAGTGATTCTCATCACTACAAACCCTTGTAAATATCATTTCACCTTTTTGTAGCTCCATTTTGTACAAGCCGAGGAGTCCTCGAGCTTGGGGAGCCTTAGATGTAGTTGCCTGCCAATTTTCATAATTTTTAGATCTCGTTTGGGCCCTCAAATAAGCCCCGGAACCTAATTTTTAACTAGGCCGGACACTAGGTCTGAACAGGGCCAAAGTTAGTCAAAAACTATAAATAGAGCTAGAGAGCTCATTTTTGAGGTTGGCTTCTTGTAGTTTGAGCTTGTATGAGAACTTGCTTGCAATAGAAGTAATTCCATTGTCCTACTCTCTTTGTTCTTATTGTGTGTGCGTGTGTGTGTGTATGTGTGTGCATGCTTGTGTGCTTCTCACTCACGCACTTGTGCTTCCACTTGCTCGTGGTCTTCATACCATCCTCATGTCTTCCCGGATTGACATTAAAGGAGGTGTTACTCATCACTGAGCTACACCAAATTTTTGGCGCCGTTGCCGGGGAACGAGCTTTGAGGACGAGCGTGTGATGGTAAGACGTAGGGAGGACGCGTTGGAATGGTAAGTAGTAGGTAAATTTCTGATTTTTCTCCATCTCCATTTTCATCTTCACCTCCTTCTCCATCTCCACCTCCACCTCCTTCCCCACTACATATCCCCTCTTCCTTTTCTTTCCCTCATTTGTTGTGTGCGAGTTTGAGAGAGAGCGATTGTGCGTGCTTGTATTTGTGTGTTTTTTGCATGTTTCTTGCAGGTGGCAGCTCCATCATCATCTCCAACAAGCTCAGCAGGTACAGAAATTGTCTGCACAGTTCCCGAGGCGTTGAGCTCGAGCTATCGCGACACTCCGAAAATTTCGCCTTCTCACGATTCTAAGTGCACCACGGCATTGCGCAGGCCTAGAGCTCCTAGGAACCCTAGATAGAACAGGAAAATTCACCATATCCTGAGCTATCGCGACACTCCAAGGTATCGTGACACCCCGTGAGCTATCGCGACACCCCAAGGTATCGCGACACCCCGTGAGCTATCGCGACACTCCAAGGTATCGCGACACCCCGTGAGCTATCGCGACACTCCAAGGTATCGCGACACCCCGTGAGCTATCGCGACACTCCAAGGTATCGCGACACCCCGTGAGCTATCGCGACACTCCAAGGTATCGCGACACCCCGTGAGCTATCGCGACACTCCAAGGTATCGCGACACCCCGTGAGCTATCGCGACACTCCAAGGTATCGCAACACCCCGTGAGCTATCGCGACACCCCAAGGTATCGCGACACCCCGTGAGCTATCGCGACACTCCAAGGTATCGCGACACTCCCAGCTATCGCGACACCCCCAGCTATCGCGACACTCCCAGCTATCGCGACACCCCGACCCGACCTATCGCGATACCCGGCCATTAACGCATGAAAATTGAGAGTTAAATTTTTTGAGTGATTGAGGGGGTACAGTGAGCTACTCCAAAGGGGTTAAAATTATTGAAGCGTTTCTTTCAAATACTTGTGGCAATAAATCTATACTAACTGGTGAGTTTGTGCAGGAACTTTGTGGGCACTCAAGGCAATCGAGGCAAGCTAGCAAGGGTGAGTACCGGGCTTGGGAGAAGACTTCCTGGGCTTGCATAGCTGTCTGGTCAACCAGCTGATTGAGGTTGGAAGATCTCATAACCCTCCTTTGTCAATTCCTAGCCTAGGCTAAGTACGACTTAGGTGTGGTAATTAACTAGGGCAACGTTAGGCACGAATCAAGTCCAAGAGAATTAGTCAACCAAGTGCAAGAAAATAAATAGGTCTTAAGTGCGAAAACACTAAGGGACAAAAAGGTAAACGGGAATCGATCACTCATCAAGTGCGGAAATTCACTTAAGTACCCCTGACGACGCAATTTCAGACAAGACCATAAACATAATATTCAACTAAAAAGAACAAAGTGATTGGTGCAAAATCAACCTGCAACGAGAGCGTGCTTGGGTTCCAGGGGGTAAATAAATCAGGCATATGAACCTTAGATCAGGCAGACATTTAGGCCGAGACAGACGAAGCCTCAGATCTTCTGAAGCTAGTGTCAATCACACTGCCAGGTCTTGGGCCCAGCAGTTGAGTGATTACCCATACACTCCCAGATCAGAAACCAGTGATTCTGAAATGTCCTATCACATGGAGAGACCCGTAGGGAGTTCAGGGTTGGCTTATCTAGAAAAGCCAGGGGGGCCTTATAAGACTCAATTGGAATATATCAGGACGAATCGTCTAGGTGCTCGCATCTACGAAGACGGACTGAGAAGATCAGTGGTCCAGATTAAGAACCCCGACCAACCCCATGGAATAGACCACCCGGTAGTCAAGTTTGAGAATGGAGCATACCTAGATAAAGAGGGGACTATATATGTAGTCACCACTCTTCCCGATAGAACTGATGAGTTTGGAAATGTGATTGCGGAGACCGACATGGGAGATATAGAGCAAGGGAACTTAGAGAGAGAGCCAAGAACTCCCCGTGGTAAGTCTGTCTTGACCAGAATCATGACTCCTGAGTGGATTCCACAAGATAATAAAAGCATAGATCTGCTTTTAAATCGGGAAACCGATGAGGCTTTTTGGAGATATAGAACTTCTCAACCTCAGGAGGTGAACACCCTCACAATCTACGAGTTTAAAGACCCTGATAGTCCAGGCCAAGTAACCTACCTAGACACTGCATCAGAGAGAATCTTCGTGGTCACTGAGCAGGGCAGACATGCCTACACTTGGAAGGGTGAATTTGTTTTTCCCCAACCAAGGTCTAATGTGTCCTTTGGTCATCAAGGAGCTGGGACCTCCCAAGCTCATGGCGCTCAAAGAGATAGAGGTAGAGACAAACCTGAGGTAAGTTTTGCCAACTCCCTGGGAAGAGAAAGAACGGGAACAGAAAGGAATAGAGTAGAGCCTGAGAGACATAGAACCCCATGGAATCACCGGGACATTGATGATTTTCCTTTGCCAAGGCCGAGAGAACACACTAGGACCCTACGACCAACCCAACTTGTGAAGTCCATGAAGAATTATTTCGATGGCACGGGAGACCCTTATGACCATGTGGCAGAATTTCGACAAGTGTTGAAAGCTGAACAAGTGGAGGACCTATTCACGCAATATAATGCTTTCGGTCTAACCCTTAGGAACACTGCCCTTACGTGGTTCCAACCACTGAATGAGAGGCATTTCAGAAACATAGACCAACTCTTAGAGGCATTTATTGTTGAGTTTTCTAAGAGTGGAATCAGGCATAGCACCTCCTCACTAATTCATAGCTTCAAACAAACACCTCAAGAGACGGTCAGACTAGCTGGAAGAAGATTTAGACAGTACCTGGAGAGATGCCCTATGCCGGAGTTACCCACACCAGCCAAACACGTGGCCTTGTTCCTAGACGGGTTGTTGAGCACTAAGCTCAGGTCATATGTGTACCTAAAGGACCCTAGAACGATAGAGGAGTGCGTGCGCATATGCATAGACATTGAGGACAATCTAGGTGAGGAGCTAGGACTATCAAAAATCTATAAGGATTCTGATAGCGCTAGCACATAGACATCTGGTCAATCCGCATCCATCGAGGAACTTGCAGAGAAGGTAGCCCAAAAACTAGGTGTCTCTAGCAAGCAAATTCCAAGATTTGCCCGAGTTAAGCGGTGTTACAATTGTGGCGGTGAACATATGGCAAGTGTATGCCCCATTATGGCCCAACCACAGGTGAATCTTAGTGGTCAGTACTGCACCATAGAGCGCAGGTACACCAATCACACGGCACAAGACTGCCCATATAACAAACAAACTGTTAGGCAAAATTATCCTCAGCCATATCCACAACAGGGTAGATACCAGAATCAGTATCCAGCACCACAATACAACAGACCGCAACAAACTTATCAGCCACCTTATCAAGGGCAGCAGAGACCTCAACCAGTCCTAGTGCAGCAACCCCCTACTCCAACCAATGTGATCCCAGTGAAGTATGCATCTACTGAAGAAAATCCGAACAGAGCCATAGTCCCAGTCACCCCATTGCTATCAGACAGTGACCCCAGTGACCATAGTTTTGACTCCGCACATATTGATAGCCCACAGGCTTACTACATGCAGTCACCCGAGCATAACGAGTCATACTACTATGAGGACCCAAGTGAAAATAGTGGGGAACCGGAGTATTCTAATGTCATGTACACAAACCCCAACTCTAGACCTCAACCTAGGCAGGTACGACCCCCATTTCCTAGAGGGCCATGTTTCAGATGTCAGGGAGATCACCTTGTACGTGATTGTCCACTACCTATCCCTACACTACCTCAGCCAGTAACCATTCAGGGCTTTTGTCAAGACTGCGGGAAAGAGCATCTCCTACGAGATTGCCCAAAAAACCCCAATAACATGCCTAAGATCACTCCTATCAATGTTGTGGGGTTAGTTGTAGACTCCATAGGAAGCGTGACTTCCACTGCACCTGTGCAGGTGATCACAAGAGCCCAGGCACTTCAACAACACCAAGGTGTTGGTCCCGAAAAGAGCCCCGAGGTGAGTGAAACAGAGAGCATACCCAAAAAGAGGACTAGCGCCTGGAAGGATAGTCGTGAAAGAATGAAGAGACAATGGGCAAAAAAGATAAATGAACTTGAAGAAAGCGTGAGAGAAACCAAGGCAAAAATCACAGAAATCACATCTCAACCACACTCCCACACACTTCCACCACTACCATCCCCATCACCCTCCATTTCTCCACCCTCTAACACACCCCTCGTAACCCACCCACCACCCCGAGTAGGATCAGTATTAGCTGACCCCACTCCTGAAGGCTTGGACATGATGTTTAAAGCCTACCAGGCTCGACTTCAAGAAGGGCCAACAGCTGCAAACCTAGACAGGAGTTACCCTAGAGCCGACTTAGAGATTGAACGGATGAAGATGTGCATGAAAATGGTAGAACAAGCTCAAGCTATACTTGAGACTAGCCAAAAGTTCAATCAGACGAACGCTGTCAAGCCGGATTTGCATTTCCAAGGCTTACTAGAAAGATTAGAGCAGTTGGTAAACAAATCACAAGTTTCTTTACCTCCACAGGCTCAACCAGTTGTTGAAAGAGGAAGCTCACCGCAAATGGTAGCTTATGTTCCTAATTCTACGGATGCTGGAATACCTCCTTCAATACAACAGTACTCTCCAGAGTTCTTGCGGGAAATACAAGAAGAGAAATGGGCCAAAGAGAAGGGTGATTCCCCTCCTATTCCTGAGATTGATGATCTTCGTGATCCATTTCCCCAAGACATTCCCTCTATCTATGGGGATCAAGCAGAGCAACAAGAGGATGAGAGATTAGATTTTGAATCTAATTCTTTACAAGAGTTGCCTCATTTCACAGGCCCATGGGAATCTGAATCTCTCCAGATCAGAGCGCCCACGATATTGGTAAGAAATGAAGACTCAGTGATTCCCAGGAACACTGATGTTGTGAAAAACACTAAGGTTCAATGTCACCTCACTGTAGAGGAGCTGCTCAAGGCAAAACCGGAGCTCTGGAATCATGTGAAGGATCAGGTCCCAGAACTTGAATCCAATGCAACAAAAATAGGCTCTAAACAAAAAATACCCGAGGTACCTCTCGACAAGATAGGAGACATGAGCGAAGGTGAAGAAGGTAACACTTATCTTCCGATCACCTATCAAGGTTACACAACCAAAGCAATTGTGGATTCGGGTGCGGGAGTTGCTATTGCAACTACCTCCTTGTGGAAACGATGGGGCAAACCCACCTTAAGGCCAACAAGAATGAAACTTCAAATGGCAGATGGTCATTTTGAAAGACCTCTCGGATTGCTTGAAGGGATAACTCTAACCACTTGTGGTGTAGAGTTTGAACATACGTTTGCCATATGTGACTTTGAGAAGAATAATGTTTACGAGATGATCCTAGGAAGACCCTTCCTACGACAATTACAAATAGTACAAGATTGGGGAACCAACTCCTTGTACTTACAGCACTTAGGGGTCACCACCAAGGTCAATCTGAAGGATCACACCTTCAGAGATGTACCACCCCTACAGTGGAATCCTATCCACAAAGCGAACGAAGACTCTATCTCCGTGCATTCTGGAAGTTCACCTGAACCATCCTGGCTGCATGAAGATACTCACTTGTGGATGTGCAAGGTCGCGGAGGAAGAGGAAAAGCGCCGAAAAGCGAGAGAAGAAGGAACTTCCCCAGGAGATAGACCAATAAAAGACCCAGCCTATACACCGATGATATTTCCAGATGAGGAATTTGAGCCTCATGGTTGGGCAGAAATCTTAGCTACCATGGACATTGCAGTCAATGAGGAACAATGGACACCCCATTGTGATGAGGAGGGTTATGATATTTCAGTGTTCATGTGTCAGCCCTTGTTGGAAGAGTGTGATCCTAGTGAGTTCATAGAAGGAGAAGAGAGTGATGATGATCTAGAATCCATTGTGATGGATACTTACTTTGACTCAGAGGAACACTACTTAGAAGACATAGGAGTGTTAACCCAAAAAGAAGAAGAACCTCTTGCAAGTATTAAAACGATAAGTTCAAAGAAAGGAAGTGAAGGAGGTCTAAAGAAAAAGAAAAGAAAAGCAATAAGACAAGAAGAGGAAGAATCATTGTTTGAAGTACCAGAAAATTTCAAGAAATATGAAGTGGAAGACCGGAAAATTTTGGTACGAATGCCTAAGAGAGAGGCCATTATAGGAGAAGCATATGACAATAAAGAAAAGACCAAAAAAATTGTAGTGACCATTGAAGGGAACGAAGAGAGATGTACGTACATAGGTGATGACCTAAGTGCAGAAGAAGAAGCAGAGCTTGTAGCTCTATTAAGGGAATATAGGGATGTGTTCGCATGGCATTATAGAGACTTGAAAGGAGTAGATCCAGAGATCTGCTCTCATACGATTCCGATGACCGTTGATGCTAAGCCCACCAAACAAAAACCCTACACATATAATGACAATTATGCGGCCAAAATAAAAGAGGAAATTGACAGGCTGATTGAAGCCGGATTCATCTATGAGATTGAGCACACTGAATGGGTGTCCCCTATTGTAGTGGTGCCCAAGAAGAATGGGAAATTGCGAGTGTGCATTAACCTTAAAAAAGTTAATGCCGCTACGATTAGAGATAGTTATCCACTGCCCATCACCGAACATCTTTTGGAGCGTGTTGCAGGCAAGGAAGTTTACAGCTTCCTTGATGGATTTTCAGGTTACAACCAAGTAGCCATTGCCCCCGAAGATCAACACAAAACGGCCTTTGCCACAGAATGGGGAATCTTTGCATTCCGTGTGATGCCATTTGGGCTCACCAATGCACCTGCAACATTCCAAAGACTCATGTGTCATGTCTTCAAAGAGTTCTTGCGAAAGAGCTTAGAAGTATATGTGGATGATTTGTGCGCTCATTCCCAAGAGAGAAGTTACCACATCCCTGAACTCAGGCAAATCTTCAACAAGTGTAGAGATTATCGAGTGTGTCTGAATCCAGAAAAGTGTGTGTTTATGGTACGCCAAGGTAAGATCTTAGGTCACATTGTTTCGAAGAATGGAATATCAACAGACGAAGACAAGGTAAGAGCAATAGCAGAGTTGGCCAGACCAAGAAATGTGAAAGAGGTACAAGCCTTTATGGGCCATTGCGGATATTACCGTAGATTTATCCACATGTATGCCATCATAGCTAAACCTCTTTATGGGCTGTTAACGAATTTTGAATGGAATGAGGAATGCGAGACTTCCTTCAATGAGCTGAAGAGACGTTTGTGCACAGCACCAATATTGACTACTCCGGATTGGAGCAAACCCTTTCATGTCCATGTAGATGCCTCCAATCATGCAATAGGATGTGTGCTAGCACAACCCACAGGTGAAGGAAACCTAGATTTGCCGATAGCATATGCTAGTAGGCAATTAAATGCAGCTGAACGAAATTACACCACAACGGAGAGAGAAGGCTTAGGCATGATATATGCTGTGAAGAAGTTTAGACACTACCTATTGGCCAATAAGTTCAAGTTTTTCACTGATCATCAAGCGTTACTATATTTGGTCAATAAACCTTGTAATACAGGTCGCTTAGTAAGATGGTTTCTCTTACTAATGGAATACGACTTTGAAGTTGTTGTCAGGAAAGGTAGAACCCATCTTAGGGCAGACCATCTTTCTCGCATCACTTCAGGAGAGCCACCGCAAGGAGTGTCTGACGAATTGCCCGATGCTTATCTGTTCAATTTAGAAGTTGTTCCTAAATGGGCAAATAAGCTGGTACCAATCCTAACCTTCGGGCCTGCAAATAAGAATGTGAAAACCAGCAAAGAGGAAATTGTAAAATCGTTAAAGTATCAAATCTTGGCTGGAAGTATGTACAAGCAAGATACAGAGGGAGTGTTAGCTTGTTGTGTCGAGGAGGATGAACATGCTAGTTGGTTGCAACAAGCCCATGAAGGACTGCTAGGGAATCACTACTCTAAACAGCGAACTTTGCAGAACCTAAAACGCTTAGGAGTGTATTGGCCTAGCATGGACAAGGAAATACAAGAGTGGGTTCACAATTGTTCAGTGTGCCAGGAGAGACCCCCAGTGGATCATGCCACTCTTTATCATGTGTCATTAACCCCAGATTGGAGTGCTCCATTGGTTGAGTTCATGAGATCGGGAACATTGCCCAATCAGGCGAGCCTTGCAAGAAAACGGAGCATGGAGCAAGAGGCTCAAGACTATGCCTTAGTGGGGGACAACCTATATCGAAGAGGCAAGGATGGTTACCTAAGACTGTGCGTACATGAATCAGACTACCTGAAAGTCTTAGAAACGGCACACAGCGGTGTTGCAGGTGGACACTTTGGGCCTGACAGAGTAATTAAGACCATTCTATTCTCAGGACTGTGGTGGCCCACTCTTCATATGGATGCACATACTTATGTGAAGAGTTGCGACACATGCCAACGTGCCCAATATCCGACAAGAAAAGATGAAATGCCCTTGAGGCCAATGATGGGAGGACGTGCATTTTCAAAGTGGGGTATAGACTTTGTAGGTCCCATCAACCCCCCAGCTAGGAACTCCCATGCAGAATACATTATTGTAGCCACAGATTACCTTACAAAGTGGGTGGAAGTAAAAGCCACGACAAAGAATGATGCTCAAACGACGGCTAAATTCTTATTCGAAAATGTGTTCACTAGATATGGGTTACCAATAGAGTTGGTTAGTGATAGAGGTACGCACTTCTTGAATGAGGTCATTGAAAATCTCCTTCAAGAATTCATGGTGATACATAAGAAATCTGCACCCTATCACCCACAGGCTAACGGACAAGCCGAGAGCACGAATAAGATCCTGTGTAATGTATTGACGAAACTTGTAAATAATAAACGCTCTGATTGGGACAAACAACTTCATCATGCTGTTTGGGCATACCGAGTTGCTTACAAAACGGTACTCAATGCCACCCCATTTCAGATGGTCTTCGGACAAAATGCGGTGCTACCCTTAGATTTCCTAATTCCAGCTTTAAGAGTAGCACAAGAGCATGAGTGGAATGGACACGAGTTGTCCTCTAGGATCTTTGATCTAGAGCGTTTAGGTGAGACGAGGCTACGAGCAGCAGCAGGCATCTATGCTGCAAAGAAACGGCAAAAGGCATACTTTGATGCCCATGTGAAGGATAAGGGCTTGAAGGCAGGAGATCTAGTGTTAGTCTACACATTGAAACAACACGCAAGAAAGCTAGAAAAGAGAGGCTATGGACCTATGATCATTAATAGGATCTCCACAAGTGGAGCAGTACAACTAGCCACTTTAGAGGGGGATGTCCTCCCAAACTATATTAGCGGATGCAGAGTCAAACTGTATCAGGAACCCCTCACGGAGGAGATGCTAAGCCGACTCAATATTGCTAAGCAACGTAAAGAGGAGGAAAAACGAATTCAGGAAGAAGCACAGGCAGAGGCCTTAGAGCGTATCAGAAGAATGAAGTTGAGGAGACGAGGAAGGGACCAGCCTATGACTGACACTCAAGAGTCTCCAGGCTACCACATGGCCATGTGTGAGGCTTCAGGTGGACGCACCCATAAGATAGTAGACCGACGACCTTTTGTGACCCTAGAAATAGGACAAAAGGACAGCACAACAAGCGTGAGGGCTTTAATTGATTCAGGAGCAGCCACAAGTGCAGTTCGGCTTTCTTATTGCCAACAGCTGCAGTTGGAGGTAAAACCCATAGAAGCATATCTGATAGGATTAGGAGGTGTTGAAACCCCTTGTATGGGAGAGGTGGATCTTCCCCTCTACATACAAGAGGTCCTCATGCCAGCAAAAGTGCTAGTGTGTGAAGACGAGGATCTGACCGAACCTCTTGTCTTAGGCCAAGACTGGATCTATGATCACGCAGTCAACCTCAACCTAAGAAGTGGACTTCTTCAGGCTTGGGTAGGCCAAAGTCGTCTCATGGTTGAATTAGAAAAGCAAGCGCTCAAACCAATAGAACAGACACCAACTCCTGGTCCCTCTAGGAATCCACACGAAGATAACCATGTTGTGCTTGTCCAAACTTCTATGGTGCAGAGGAATGGCAATCTTACTGAAGGTTCAGGAGCCAAGAAGGAGTTCCTAAATGAGTCCAAGAAGATGCTAAACGAACGGACCGAACATCACGCTACACGAAGGAGGCCGCTAATCAAGAGGCAGGAGCGCCAACCCACGCAATATGGAGCATCTCATGGTGTGAAACAGATCTGGATGCGCAAGGATGGAAAACCCACAGATCCAATAGCAGATTCTTAAAGAAACAAGAAACGAGCCTCACCATCAAGGAACAAAGTGAAGAAGCCTCCTAGGATAACCCCTAGGCGTACCATTTCTATTTGGGTTCCTAAGCGGTCAATGAAGGCCACCCCTAATGCTAGACAGATATGGGTGCCCAAGGCTAGCTTACAAGCCCAAATTACTTCACCTACAGGCACGAGGATGAAGCAGCTTTCACAAGCACTCTTGGCCAACAACGCAGAAAGTGATAAGATACCTACACCTCTCACTGCCCCCACTCCCATCAACCCCAGGAATGTCTGGAAATGGGTACCCACAAGGTCCCACATACATCACACTCTCAGACCGAAATCTTCACCTGTCCTTAGCTCTAAGAGCTACGACTCCTGTATCAAAGTGTGGAGAATTAAACGGTGTACTAAACCCCCTGACCCTATTCTGTAAATCCGTCCACACTAACATAGAAGCATTCCGAGCCCATTGCATAACCAAAGTATGCATCTAGGATGACACTGACCTTTAATCACCACTCACACATATCATAAACACCTCACCACTAATCACTGACCTCCGGGATTGTCGTGTTAGTATTGTGAAGGGAACACCATTACATCCTGTTTCCTATGCAACACTAATGTGCCTTTCGTCTTCCAGCAGATAAGCAACCTACTCTCATGGCAACAGCGGCAGGCACAAGCTCTCAGGCAGGATCCGGCACTCCTATCAATTGGGATGCCATGCCAGTGGAAGCTCCACCAACGGCTAGGCCTGAAGAATTCTTGAATGTGCGAAGGATTCCTATTCCAGATCCACCCAGTGGGCTAACCGAAAGAGTAAAAGGGCACTCCCATTGGTTCAATGAAATGCCAGGGGATTTGGGAGACGCAGATCACATCTGGGAGTCCAAGATGGAGTGTGGAGGGGTTTGGTGGACCTTCCAATTCTTTTCAAGAGAATTTGAGACCTTGCAAAATGCAGCTCCACTTCAAGAGATCTGGCAAAAGGCAGGACTTCAAACTTACTTCAGTGCAGCTCTACCAAAACCTGACTTCCTCAGGTGTTACTACTTGATTGCTACGTTGAAACCTACCGGGGATAAAGATCATTCAGGCACATTCTGGGTGCCCTCCTTATCTAATCTGGAGGAGATGAGGAAGTTTGAATTAAATGTAACATTAATCAGGGAAGCCCTTCAAATGTATGGCACTCATGTGCCTTCAGATCGCGACCCCTTGATACCAGAATCAATGAAAAGCAATAGAGTCAAGAAGCTCAAAGACATGTGCGCCCTCACCCCCAACATCGCCATACCCCTGCGGATGTGCCTCCAGCACTTCGCATTTCCAGCTCAGGACCGCTTCACTCAGCCTCACAAGAAGATATGGTACGGATTGTATTTAGCAGAGACCGGAAGCTTGCCCATTAAGATGCCGGTATGGATCTTAGATCAGGCGTATGAGGCAGGCAAGCGGGGGGTGAGGAAGCCCACTCTACATGGTTGCTGTGCGTTGACTAGAATCATCTACAGATGTCTGGCATATGATGTGCCAGTTGCTCGAGCCCTAAAATATGCACACCTGGAGCTGTTCAAAGGGCGAAAGTCAGGGAGTCAGCCTGCAAAAAGAATGCGTGGATCCCTTTCACAAGTCCTGATCCCTCCAACAACCACCGCCGAAGTCTCCACTAGAGAGGAAGCCCCGGTGGCACCAATCACAATCCATCTCCAGGAGTCTCAACCAAGAGAGGTGGTACAACCCACTCCTTCTGCCCCTCCGCTACCTACCGATGCGGAATTTGCAGCGATGGCCACCTTCACCGAGGACCCAAACTTTGATTTTGAAACATTTCTGCAGACGGCTCATCTATCAGACAGTGAAGGTTGCCCTGACAACGTCGATCCGGGGGCATCAACCCAAAGAGAACATGCACGAGGCGAGACAAGTAGTGTACAGGAGATAGGAGTGGCACAACCTCCTCAAAGACTAAGCACACAAGCTCAAGAGAAGGCACCAAGAGATAACCCTGAAGAGAGTGAAGACGAAGCCCCTGCATATACGGCACAGCTCAAACGACTATACCAAACAATCAAGCAGGTACAAAGACGCCATAAAATGTCAGAAGAAGCAAATAGGGCCCTAGTAAACCAGATGTTACAGTCAGAGCATATCGACCCCCAGTTTGTAGAATCACTAAATCTGTTGGCGGACACCTGTGGCATCAGTAAAGCAATGAGAACCATGGTCTATCAAGAGAACCCTGCTTATGATCAAAGAAGAATTGATACACGGCCGCGACAAGGAAAGATGATTCAGATGGAAGTATCTACCGCGTTAGCTACGTCCACATCAGAAGATGTGCACATGATTAGCCCTAGGCACAATGATGAACCGGAGGAAATTACGCATGCCCCATCTCCCCCATCATCTCCTATCCCACCCTCAGAGCCTCTCTCCACGTGTCTTTCTACACAAACATTCTCCTCCTATAGTGAGACCATTGTACACACCCCCGTTTCCACTCTCCTCCCTTCACCCTCATCCATCTCTGTCACTCAGGTTTTTGAACCTCAATTAGGTCACCCTTTCTTCCCCCATGCCTTTGGACAACCATCTGTCACTAGTCAGACTCTTTCCATCTCTTTACCCTCCACCCCTCCATTTCCTCCCCCCCAAACTCTACCTACCCCGTCCCTTGTAACTGCCTCGAGCACCACACTAACCACCCAACCCTCCTTCTGGACCTACCTTGTAAACATTCTTCAACAGGTTGAGGAACATAAGAAAAAGTCCCTTCCCCAAATTCACTCCCCCACATTCACGGCCACCACTATCACACCACCCACCGTCCCGGTGTTCACATTTCACGAATCACACTCACTCATGTCCGATCCCATGGACATCTCACCATCCGCTGGATCACCCACCACCACTGTTCTCACAACACCATCACAGGTTATCACACTCACATCACCACTTCCACACACGGTAGGCACAACATCCACTTTTCCCATTCCCACTTCCCAACCCCCTGCATCTTCCACCTCATTTAGTCTTGCACTCGACACGATGCTTGAAGCTGCCACTCAGCTTAAGCAAGAATATACGTTATTGGAAGAAAATAACAAAGGGCTTTGCACCCTCTCAGCAACACTCCAAGAGCGTGTCAATGCTTTGGAGTTCATTCATACGGAGTCACAAAGCAAGATCTCCGCCCTCGAACAGGCAAATGCGCAACTCAAAGCGAAACATATGGAAGAGAGCAAAGCCATGGAGGAACAGCTGCGAGATCAAATGGGCCGCAATGCACGGCTTCAACGAAACATGGCTTTGCTACGACGACATCTGGCAGCAGCGCAAGAAGAGAATAGACGGCTTCAACAACAAAACCAAGAGAACCTCGAGGCTGCCATGGAGAACACCCCGGGAGCACCCATAGACCCGGTCAAATTTCAAGCTGTCCCCTCAGAAAGCATACAACAAATCTTGGAAACGTATGCCAATCTTTTAGAAGCACATGATCAGCTTGCCGACCAGCTAAAGGACTTACAGAGACCCCAAGAGTCTACACCACACCGACAGGAACCTAAAGAAATGACAGACGCTGCTACTTCAACCGAACCTGAACATTCAACGACCAACGACGTGCTGGAGTTACGGCAGCAGATCGCAGAACTAAAACTGAAGTTGATGCAGTACGAACGACCCCCTTCCCCACCAGAGCAACCGTTAGAAGAAGAAGCAGTTACCATCCCAGTGGAGGAAGCATTCGACGACGCCTACGAGCCTCAACCATTCCCAGGAGGACGCGCAACAGAAGAAGGTCAAGATACCTATGAGGAACCCCCATCAACATGGATGAAACAAGTAGAGGAAATGGGGCAAACTCATCAGGAGCGGATATCCACTTAGATGCTGGCAATGAAGGCCATTGAGGACACCATCCTTCACTCAGAATACTTCAGGCACATCGCCCCTAGACGCCTTATCACTAGTTCAGAACTGCAATACAAGCCCTGTTTTGTATTGTTGGCCGACTACAATGCAGAAATCAAACGGGTCACCAACAAGTGCCCAACATTTGCCACACAGTTCGAACCAGAAGACATACCAGAAGCGGCACGAAAAGGGGCCATATTCCAACCAACGTGGAGGCAAAAGTTACTCGAAACTTACCCAGAAATGCTTCGAACATGGGATCATGCCCCCATGCATTTGAAGTACAATCCGTGTTTTGGGCCAGTGCAAAGACGCAGATCATGGAAAGCTTTTGCCATCAAGGTTCAGAATAACGCAAACTGTAAAGAATGGCTCAATTACCCCGCTATCGCCCCCCCAACCGGTACTCCTACAGTGTCATACATGATTGCAACCATCAGACATTGGATACCACGCCTCCACCCTATGCCAGATGTCGCTGCCCAGATGATGCTCAAGATCTTCGACATGATGCAGGTCGTACTCAAAACTTTTCGCAATGTATGCCGTATTCAACCTCCTATTCCCGGGTTTATTAATGGTAATTACGACCTGCTATATGATATGAGCACAACCGCGAGCATACGAGTGGCTTACGCATGGCATGCACGCATAAGATATCTCCCTGCCTGCTACAAGCAAACATTTGACGATATGTTCACCACGGGGTTTTGGGAAGCACATTCAGAGGTATTCGCGCCACGGCCTACGCATCTACTCCATCTCTTTGCATGCGAGCAAACGATGCATTCCGAGCTTTACACAATGCCACAACCTGACATGCCTGGTACAGTGGATTGGGAGGCCTTGCAACGAGATCTAATTAGAGGTTTAAGAATCAAAGAACAAGAATTGGCAACCGACCTCCTGCAAAAATACATTGATCAAACGGCGGAAAAGAGGTCTGTCAGAGGCGACAGACCCTAGGGGGGGAGAGTGTTGACAGGATGCGGGAAGAAGCAAGTATGGACACACATGCAGATCTAGCACTGAGGCTACCCTTCATTTTTTTCAAAACCCCAACATCATTCTAAAGTGATTCTCATCACTACAAACCCTTGTAAATATCATTTCACCTTTTTGTAGCTCTATTTTGTACAAGCCGAGGAGTCCTCGAGCTTGGGGAGCCTTAGATGTAGTTGCCTGCCAATTTTCATAATTTTTAGATCTCGTTTGGGCCCTCAAATAAGCCCCGGAACCTAATTTTTAACTAGGCCGGACACTAGGTCTGAACAGGGCCAAAGTTAGTCAAAAACTATAAATAGAGCTAGAGAGCTCATTTTTGAGGTTGGCTTCTTGTAGTTTGAGCTTGTATGAGAACTTGCTTGCAATAGAAGTAATTCCATTGTCCTACTCTCTTTGTTCTTATTGTGTGTGCGTGTGTGTGTGTATGTGTGTGCATGCTTGTGTGCTTCTCACTCACGCACTTGTGCTTCCACTTGCTCGTGGTCTTCATACCATCCTCATGTCTTCCCGGATTGACATTAAAGGAGGTGTTACTCATCACTGAGCTACATAGCACTACATTCTATTGCTTCTTTTCATCATAACACCCACTTTCTCCTCAAGGTACTTGCAATCACGCATGTATTCTACACAGCAAAAGCATACTAGTGCATAAAAATCCATCAGTTCATGAGCTAACAATGCATTTAAGCCGTTTTTGGAGCTGCTCTCCGTCGATTTTAATCTCTTGTAAGCATATAAAGTCAGGGTTGAGGCACTTGTCTTTGAACCACTGTCCGAGAATCGCCGCTCTTGACGGGTCAGACAAACCGCTGACGTTAAGCGATGTAAATTTCATTATTGATGGTTTCCCTCTTTGAGGGGAGGGACCCGATCTTTTTTCTTCTTGTGATCTTCTTTTTTCCTCCCAACTTCTTGACTTAGGATCCTACTCTTGAGGGGGCTCTTCCATGGCATGCCCGATGGTTATTTTCCTTTAAGCTTTGACTTTTGTTTTGGAATGCAAACCGGAAGGGTAGGACCAAGGAAGGAGCTTTCACTGTCTGGGTTGTCTTCATTGCTCGTAGTGAATCCTTCCTCTTTACTCGTAGTTTAACCTTCTTGGTTGGCTTCTTTGCTGGTAGAGCACCCAAGGGTATTATCAGTGGGGTCTTTTTCATAATGGTTGTCTTCTGGGAAGCGACCTCATTAATCTCCTTTTCTAAGTTACAGTACATGTTATTTGAAAGAGCAATTGTTGTAGTATTCCTTGCTGTTGATCTTCGAGGCTAATTTTCCTCCTGCGTCTTACTTCTATATTTAGTGTTTCACAAACAAACGCATTTGAATAACCTAAAAGAAGACAAACTATGAATATGATGGAGACGCTCAGATTTTCCATTGAATAAGTAAAAAAAAAAAACAAAGGGAAAAATACAATACGTTCCGTATACTGAATCCTGAAAGGACAAGACTCAGTACACAGAACATTTCCAGTACGATATTGAGTTTGTCATATAGATAACGAGCTCACTCGAATTGATAGGGATATGCAGGAGGCTTTAAAATTGTGCAAAATTAAAAACAGGGATTGACCGTTTCCCAATCTCGACTTCAGAATTAACAACTTGGAAAGACTCGTGTGCATCAGCGAGCTGGTCAATCGTTATAGCTTATAGACGTAGAGCAGTCCGCAAGCTCATGACTCATGACCTCCGCGACGAGATTAAGTGATGAAAGTAGTGTTCATTAGCAAATGGGTCATTGGCAATCTGGGATGCGACCCGATTGCGAATCTGGAAGCTTCTCTTTTCTCTCCATGAATGCTACTGCTATGGAATTCTTGTTTTTCTTGAGCTTCATAATCTTCTGCGCGTGAATAATTTTCGAAGACTTTGAAGCGCTGGGTTCATTGGGCAATCCCTCCGTTTTTGTGTTGCTCCTGACAAGCGAAAATTGAAACCGCTAACTTGCCCGTGACGAAGAACCAGAGCTTTGTTACGATTCTTACTCCAGCAACCCCTGCCAGAATTGACTAGGCTTTCTATCTGCTTTTCGTCCTTGTTTTTTTTTTCTTTCTGCTTTTTTCGGTTTTCTAGCATGGATTGATGTATGCTCTCTGTAAAAGGTTTCTAGTTGTACGAGGTATCCTTTTAAAGATCGGTGTAATCTATTAGCAACAGCATTTTGGGTAATTGTCGTACGGCAGAATACATATGTCTTGGAAGCGTTTTGTCGTAAGGCAGAATCCATATAATTGTCGTACTGCAGAATGTATTTCGGATAAGTATGTTTTTATTTGAGAGTACAATGAATTTGGAAAGATACACACTCGACCTCATGACGTAGAGGCACCTATTTTTGGGAACTTTGAGGCATCCAACCCCGGGCAAGACTTGAACCCTTGCCATCTGCTTAAGGGTACAAGGCACATCCGTTAAACCACACCTACTGTATTTTTTAAATGCGCTTTCATTTAATAAAACCATATGTGATCCAATTCTGTTGATCTTTTTTATTTATTTTTTGAGAGTACAATTCTAGCTCTCTTTCTCTCTCTCTCTCTCTCTATATATATATATATAGAAAGAGAGAGAGAGAGAAAGAGAGCAAGAGAGCTAGAAGGTGGGATCACCATGTTGCACCGATTGACATGTGGTTGGTTGACGAAGATAGGAGGCTTTCTAGAGATAGAGAGAGAAAGATTGAGAAAAAGAGAGACAAAAAGCTAAATAGACAGATCGATCGATAGATAGATAGAGAGAGAGAGCGAGACAAAGATAGATAGAGAGCAAGACAAAGAGAGAGATTGTAATGCCAATATTGCCATATTGGTGAATGATGAAGAGAGAAAGAGAGACAAACAAAATTCGAAAAAAATATCCAAGACATATGTTATTTATGTAGTTAAAATTAATCTACAGTTACTTTTTCTCAAACAAACGTATTTTAATTATGTTAGATTTATTTAGACTTCCATGGTCTACCATTGGTCTACCTGCATTTGGTCAAGGATCTTAGCCTCGTCAAAGATCAGAGTTTGGAGGACTCAAGGTTTTAACACGAGACTTCGAGGTTATTTCATCTCCTCAGAATGGCCATATGAGGAGTGTTTGGACCTTAGAAAAGATTTCAGATGTGCCAAGAGCAAGGACTAATTTAAGATTGAGAAGAGAGTGGCACCTAGCTAATTGGAATCTTTCAAACTACCTAAAAAGAGATCGAATATGAAAGTGATGAAGATGGTCAGATTTTCCATTGAATAAGTCAAAGATAAAGAAAAACTAAAATCGCAGAGGAAATAATACAACACGTTCTGTATACTGATTCCTGAACACAGAACGGGTTGTATTATTTCCGGTACGATATTGAGTTTCTGATATAGCTAAAACGACTCACGAGCTCACTGGAAAGGGAATGACCGTTTCCGAATCTTGACTTCAGACTTAACAGCTTGGAAGGCCGCTGTCCATCAGCGAGCTGGTCAATCGTTACAGCTTATAGACCTACAGCAGTTCTCAAGGTCATGACTGATGTCCTCCGCGACGAGATTGAGTGATTTCAATAGCAGAAAATACGCGCTACGGAAGCCTACGGTAGTGCTCATTAGCGAATCTGTCATTGGGAATCTGGGATGTTGCCCTATCGCCATATCTGGAAGCTTCTGTTTTCTCTCCATGAATGCTGTTTTCTCTCCATGAATGCTACTGCTATGGAGTTCTTGTTTTCTTGAGCTTCATGACTTTCTGCGCGTGAATAAATTTCGAGGACTTGAAGCGCTTGGGCAATCCGTCCGTTTCTGCCTTTCTCGTGACAAGAGAAAAAGTGAAAAGCTAAATCGCTTACCTGTCCCTGAGGAAGAACCGAAGCTTTGTTACGATCCTTGCTCCAGCAAAGCCTAACGGAGAACCAAAGCTTTGTTACGATCCTTAGTCCAGCAACCTCTTCCAGAATGTCTAGGCTTTCTTTCTGCTTTTTGTCCGGTAACTCCTTTTCTAGCATCGATTGATCTATGCTCTCCATAAAAGCTTTTTAGTTCTGTGAGGCATCATTTCAAAGCTTGGCATAATCCCTTCTTGAAGCAGCTTCATTTTGCATATTTCTCGTAGCGCAGAAAACATATATCTGCCCAGGATGAGTAAGTTTTGAACCAGCGCTGGGAACGAGCTTTTTTTTTATTAAACCTTATAAGATCGAATTCCGCTGATTTCATCAGTCATGACCGTGACAACAAAGTCGATCTCCTCCGATGTACGTATTAGCCACCTCATTACGACAAAAGCTGAGCATCAAAGCCATTGTTTCTTGCTGATTGATTAAGTTAAACGATCTTGTTGATTCTACGCCATTTTACTTCGTCTCTTGACATGCTTTGCTTTTTGTTACCTGTTTTTTGGAATATCCGAATGCTAATTTTAGCTGTTATGATGGATCATCTCTGATGTACGTGTTAGCCACTGTTACGACAAAAGCTAATGAATCAAAGCCACTGTTCTGGCTGATTGATAAAATTAAACAATCATGCGGATTTTACGCCATTTTACTTCGTCCCGTGACATGCTTTCCCTTCTGTTAGCTGTTCTTTGGTATATCTGATTGTTTTATTTACTATCCTTGCTTTAGACGTTTGGTATACATGCACGTACATTTTGTTTTGTAATGGGCGGTTATTTGGCATTTGTGCCTCCATTTCAAAATCAGAACGTGCTGCTAATACTAATTAATATAGAATTTTGTACTTACTAGGCGAAAGGGATCTGATGAAGTTGCTCACTTTGTTGGTTATAATGGTGCTCGCCGCAAAGACATCACGTATAGAAGGGGCATCTTTCACTACACAGGATAACTATCTGATTGACTGCGGTAGCTTTTCTGATCCATTCAAAGACTCTGATGGTCGAATATGGGTCGGCGATGGATCTGCATCGGGAGCGACACATTTAGCAGGAAATTCAGCATCTATCAATGCTTCCACTAGTGTTCAGAACCCTAATTTGCCCGACACAGTACCTTTTCTTACTGCTCGTATCTTCAATTCTCCAGTTTCTTACACATTCAATGTTACGCCAGGGCGACACTGGTTACGCTTATACTTCTATCCCTTCGAGTACTCAACATTTGATCCTAGATTCGCCATGGTCACCGTCAGCTTGGCCTCTTTTGTTCTGATTCAAAACATGAACATCAGCAGAGAGATTGAAGCACACAACTATGAGTACCTTATGAGAGAATTCGCCATTAATGTTGTTTCACCACAATTATTAGTGAGCTTCAGTCTGGGTCAAGTAAGTGGCTCGTTTATCATGCTGAATGGAATAGAGTTGGTGTCGATGCCAGATGACATGTTCGCCGACAGCATTACGAGAGTGGATCTTCCAACACCAATTACGCCGGGCATGGAGTCCACTGCTCTTCAAACCATGTACCGGGTGAACATAGGTGGTCAATCAGTTAAAGCAGTAGATGATGAGCTATCCCGCGTATGGATGGGCTCCGATTTTATCTTCATTCCCACTGCAGCAAGGGGAGTCTCAGATGCAGCGTCCAGTGCAGAAGCCATTGGATATGTAGATGCAAATAAGACATATATAGCGCCTCAAGAAGTTTATAACACAGCACGCTCTATGACAAATGATAATCGTGTCAACCTCAATTTCAACCTTACTTGGAGTTTCTCCGTAGATCCTAGCCCTGATGTCATGTACTTAATAAGGCTTCACTTCTGTGAGTTTGTGTATGACAATCAAAACATGCGAGTCTTTGATATCTTCCTCAATTCATACATTGCTCAAAAAGACTTTGATGCATATGCGAAGGCTGGCGTCTTGTCAGGTGATAACAATGGCAAAGATAAGGGCTTTTATATGGAATATGCTCTCCAGTTCGAGAAAGAAATAACATGGAATGAGAGCAATATAGTGATCGCTCTTCATCCTACCAATGACACACAGCCTTATATGTTTAATGCATTGCTTAATGGTTTGGAAATATTTAAGCTAAACAATTCTGAGGGAAGCCTGCAAGGCCCTGAACCTCCAATTATGGAGGTTCCGATTGGTACTGCTTCACTGGAGGAGGACTCTTCTCACAATGCTTTGAAGCCACAGCTCATCGGTGGAGTTGCAGGAGCTGTAGGTTTGATTGCATTATTAATAGCAGGTTGCGTCTGGTGTATTTGCAAGCAGAAGAAGAAAGAAACCAAGGCACCCCCACGGTCATGGCATTCTCTACTTCTTTATGAGTCTGATCAAACACGTTCGGCTCTCAGCAAAGGGTCTTCTACCTCTGCAGGCAGTTATGCATCATCAAGACCTTTCCACCTTTGTCGACATTTCACATTTGAAGAGATAACTTCCATGACCAACAATTTTGATGGAAGCAAAGTTTTAGGCGTGGGAGGCTTTGGCAAGGTATATGAAGGTGTGCTTGAGGATGGTACAAAGGTGGCTGTGAAGAGAGGAAGCACTGATTCGGGACAAGGAGTGGCAGAATTCGAGAAGGAGATTGAGCATCTGTCCAACCTCCGCCATCGCCATCTTGTATCTCTCATCGGTCATTGTCAAGACGACAACGAAATGATTCTCGTTTATGATTACATGGCAAATGGTACATTAAGGGATCACTTATATGGAACTGGTCTGCCCCATCTTTCATGGAAACAGAGACTCGAGATATGCATTGGTGCAGCCCGTGGGCTTCATTACCTTCACACGGGTTCAGCAAAAGGCATCATACATCGTGATGTGAAGACTACAAACATACTGTTGGATGCGAAGCTTGTGGCCAAGGTGTCAGACTTTGGGCTTTCAAAGACAGCGCCGAACCTTGATGAAACTCATGTGAGTACAGCTGTGAAAGGGAGCTTTGGATACCTGGATCCAGAATACTTTCGTAGGCAACAGCTGACAGCAAAATCAGATGTGTATTCCTTCGGAGTAGTGCTAATGGAGGTTCTCTGTGCAAGACCTGCCATCAATCCGAGGTTACCAACGGACCAAATAAACCTAGCAGAATGGGCCATGAAGTGTCTAAAGAAAGGCATGCTGGATCAGATAATTGATCCATATCTGCTTGGGCATATCAACAGAGAGTCTCTCAGTAAGTTTGCTGACACAGCTGAGAGGTGCTTGCTGGATCGTGGTACAGAGAGGCCGACAATGGGGGATGTGCTTTGGAACCTGGAAGCCTGTTTGAAGTTCCATGAATCTTCTTTGGGAAAGACTTCGGATGAAAGCAATCCTGGATCATTGGACATATCCATCGAGGCAGTTGAGATTACAGATCTTGACTACAGTCACAGCAACACAAAGACGGAGGTCTCAAATACTTCAATGACTGAGGTTTTCTCTCAGTTGGTGGATCCACAAGGAAGATAGAAAACTCTACATTTCTACAGCTCCGTTCACAAAGAGATGTTAGATATGGTAAATCCTCCATGCGTTGATGGAGCCATGTTTTCTTCTGTGTACTATCACAAAACCTGTGTATATTGTGCCTGTGTATTATGCTTGACTATTTCCAATGATAAATGATACTTGTTTTCTTCTTTCAATAAGTTTATACAAAACAAAACAGGGAATGGAAAAGACGTATTTTCTGTAGCGACAAGAATATATACACATCGTGGAATCTTTTAAACTGCAAGGAAACTCCACAAAATATATTTTTCTGAGAATTATGAGAACAGTGCACATCTTGAAGATTAATCATCAGCGATTACATCACCATCGCATATTTACATGCATATTCACGTGTATACATACATACAAACATATATACGTGCATACATGCATGCATACATACATACAGAGATATACATACACATCCCATAAATATACATACATATGCATGCATCCATACATACATACATGCATAAATATACATACATACATATACATACTTACATGCATAAATATATACATACATAGTTACATATTTATGAACACACTTAGTTAAAAATTCTTATATATTTATATGTCTAATTCTTGAATTACGAAGAAAAAATCAAATTTGGATTTGGTTGGATGTTACTTTATCACGAAGTGATTATACATCTTCTTACATCGTGTTTGCATAAATTCACGTACCTGCTTTAATTTCTCTCTATAATATACCATCTTCTACACGTGGATATATTTGAAATATTATGGGATAAATATGATAGTCTTGCTTTACGCACATAGTTTACTTTTTCGCACATTTTACCTATGTTAGGAGATGGTTATATTACCTATTGAGGACATAATTTTTGACATCTATGTGCTTTCTAGGGTGGAACTTGTCACACATTGATCCATAGGGATCATTCCATGTGTGTATGGGTCAAGGGCCAGGCATAGCCAAGGTCCCAAGCTCGGGGGATATCCTAAGGTATCCAATAGTAATGGGAATGAGTGTTTCATGATGTACACATGGTGGCACTAGACCATTCCAGATCATTGCTATTTTTAAAATACAAGATGGTATAAAAAGATGGGTGGAGAGTTGCACACATATCATTCACAAGTCTTATTTTTGAGAATAGCTTTCTCACACTTGGAATCAAAGGAAAGAGAGTTAAATGAAGAATTGTATGTTTTTGGGCATTCTTTTTCACATGTGTTTCTACATTTTTGAATGATTGTTTTTGCATGATTTTATCGCCTTCTTCATGTGAGAAGTTGATATCTATTGCCTGCCGAGCTTTATGCATGAAGATGGAGAAAAAGGAGCATTGGGGAGCCCATGGGACACCCCCCCCCCCTGACATATACCCATGCATGCAAACACTGTCGCACTATGACATGACAGTTTGATCTCAGAAAAACATTGTTTTTGTGTCTCAATAGTACATGGAATCACTTGAAATTCAGGATCTGGAATAAATGAGTGTTGCCGAACAAGATGCAACACGCCAATTTTTGTAGCAATCTTAGGTCATTTGTGAATCTTTTGCCATGCATGTGAGTCAACAAGGCAGAAACAATTAACTTATGCTTAAGTCTAGTTTCACAATCTTTTGCCATACATGTGAATGACCAAACGGTGTCTGCTTTCAAATTTGTTTGAACCCGATGGACCCTTACATCATAAAGTTACTTTATTAGAGAATGAGTGTTCAGCACTGGAACATTCTAGATCATTGCTATGCACATTCACATGCATGCACATGGATGCAAATGGAAATGCATCCACATGCATATGCATGTTTCATACATATACACATGCATATACATACACTTGTATATGTTTATATACATACATATACATATGCACATATGTATATATACACACACATATACATATATACACATATATATGCACATACGTACACACACATACACATACACACACACATGCACATACATATATATACACATATACATGCACATACACTTACACATATGCATGCACATACATATACACACACATACACATGCACATACACATACACATATACACACATATACACTTACACATGCACATGCACATGCACATACATACATATGCACACACATACACATGCACATACACATATACACTTACACATGCACATGCACATACATGCATATACACATATACATATGTACATAAATTCATATACACACACATATTACACACATATACATGCACATACGTACACACACATATTACACACATATACATGCACATACATACATACATACATACATATACACACATACACATGCATATGCACGTACACATACATACACATATACACTTACACATGCACATGCAGATACATGCATATACACATATACATATCCACATACATACATGTGAATATATACATAGATACATACATATACATGCATATAGACATACTTACACATATAGATGTATATCTACATGTGCATATATAAATTTTATATACGCACAAGCACACATAAATATGAATGAATTATATAATTAAAGTAGTGAAACACATGCTTGATATAAACAATAATAACAATCAATAGAACAAAACTTTTCATTACTTAATACCATACACACAATTCAAAACATAAGTGAAATGAACTATATATATATATATATATATATCAATGTAAATACATATCCAATGTCATAATCAAGAATCCTAATCATCATCATCATCAACATCATGATCATCCTCATCCTCATCCTCATCATCACGATCCTCTACATGATTTGATGTATCTGTGTGAGCACCCTGTGACGATCGAGATCGTCCCTCCTTTGTCTATCTCTCCACCTCATCCATATCTACCTCTCCATAATACTCCTATATTACATATAACAAATGTAAATAAGTAAAACAATTAAAACATCCATAAAAATAAAATAATTATATAAAATTTAACAATACTCACAAAGGCATCCAGATGATCTCGCATATACTCGCTCAAACGCCGATATCCAAAATGTGTAGCATACTCGATCTCATATTTCGTAGGATATTGGCCATAATCCTTTCGCTACATTGAAACAAATAAAAAAGATTAGTTTCTTGCATTTTAACTAAAATAAAAAATATACTCACAATAACACATATACTTACAAATGTAGCTACAAAACCATGATAGCCCATTTGGCCTAGGTGCGATGTGTGGCCCGACTCAAGTCTCTTCTTTGCAGCAGCCTGTTTATTCAAAGAAAAAAGAAATACATAAATTATAAGTAAAAATTTACTAAAATGTATGAAAATTATAAATATAAACTATTAATTTGTATACCTTCTGCTGAGGAAATGACTCCTAAAGACGTCGCTGTCTACGAAAAAACTACCACGTCTTAGGTGGTATGTTAGGTCGCCTCTTATTTTTTTCCACCATACAATATCTCCTGTTAATTTAATCTCAAATAGAAAAAAAGAATCAGTATACATACACATATATACACACACATACACATATACATGCAAACATATACACATACATATATGCATACATATACACATATACATACATATAACATAAAGACACATATACATATCCACATATATATGTACACACATACACATGCATGCATATACACTCATTCATACATAATACATGCATTTATCCCACAATAATGTGTATTTGTGTATATGTGAATATGTGTATATGTGAATATGTGTAAATATGTATATGTGAAGGTTTGTGTATGTAAATAATTAGATTATTAATATAAAATACCATTATTTGTAGATTCTGATCAATCAAATGGAACTTCACCACCGTCTCCTAATCATGCAAGGACTATATACTGTAAGTATATCAAACTTTTAATTTTAAATATATTTGATAGGTACATAACTGATACATTTTTTTGTTTCTTGTCATAATCAGATTCTGATCAATCAGAGGGCACTCCACCACCTCCTACCTAGGCAACAACTTCACATGTGTCCTCCGATAGGAATTATGATGAATTTTACTATCAAGAGCATATTATATGTTGGTGTAACTCTTGCTATGGCACGTATCGAAGACCACGATTGGAATGTATTGAACATGAGGTATAGTATGGTACTTTTGAGCATGCATCATCACTTGATCAACATGATAATGCTTGGGTATGTATTTTCTCTATAAATTCATGTCATTATTTTATTTAAAAACCATATACAAAATCAAATTATTGTTGATATACAAGAATACTTGCTCGATGATGATGATGATGATGATAATAATAATTCTCATAATGTTAATATACCTTGTACACGTCATGGACTTGCTATTCATCAATTACAAGTAGAGGTCTCTAGAAATCCTCTACCTCCTTGTTTAGAGACAAAAACAGCTAGAGATTATCCATTGCCAGCTTGTGATTGTTCTCTGCATGATGTGTATATATCTTTATATATATTATGATCCTTGTTGATTCGAGTAGCTATATATAGAGGCATGAGGTTGGGAGGAGAGACATCTCTCTAGTAGGACATCGGAGGAATAGATCCAATGTGTACATATACTTCAATCGTATGGCTAAAAGGCTGAATTAGAGTTTCTAAATTAGGGATTTTAAAACCCTAATATCAAAATTAGTGTTTTTGAATTAGGATATATATATATATACACACACACACACACACACACACACATATATATATATATATATATATATATATATATATATATATATATATATATATATATATATATATATATATATATATATATATATATATATATATATATATATATATATATATATGCATGTGTGTATGTATGTGTATCTATATGTGCATATGCATGTGTTGTGTGTGTGTGTGTGTGTGTGTGTGTATGCATGTGTATGTTTATATATGCATGTGAATATGATTATGTGAGTCTATGTGTGTGTACATATGATTATGTATGTCTCTATCTGTGTATTCATTATATGTGTACTGTAACTGCATACATGTGTATGTGTGTGTAAAAATGTGCATGCATGTGTGTGTATGTATAAATGTGCATGTATGTGTATATGTGTGTAAATGTTCATGTATGATGTATATGTGTGTGTATGCGTGTATTTGTTCCTCTAGTCTCACTCTTTTCTCTCTCTCTCTCTCATATATATACATACATACATAAACACACATACTCAAATCCATATATATATACATAAAAGGAATGCATACCGTGCATTATCACGAGAATGAGCCGTAAGTGTCCGCATCTCTTTTAGACACCACTTATACGACCATTCTGTCCCAGACTCTGTCTCAAGGGAACTAAGTACGTATCATGCTCACTACAAAGAAAAATCACGTAAATAAAACATAAGATATTTATTTCAATTTATATGTAAAATGTATACTTACTTCCACTATAAGTGGACAAGGTGTAGGTAAGAGTCACATAATGCTCACATTCTTCTCTTGAACTCCAATCCATTTCCTATGTACACAATGTTCCCCTCTAGCTCTATATCGCACTCTAACCCTAAGGTGCCTATGCATGTCCTCATAGGCACCTGTGCTTTGCTATCATGATCTGGAGGTGGTATAGGTGTCGTGAAAATAGATAGATAAAATAAATAAAAATATGTGTTATAATATCATTAAAAATGTTTGTGAAAAAAAAAACATACCTATCAGCAGATAGTTGTCTTCGTGCATGTGGAGCCGCACAAGAGCCCTCCTCTGATTGTTGGGTAAGCATTTGGATCGTATAAATCCAGCTCATCATGAGCCATCCTTGAGCACTCATGCATGAAGATCCCTAGAGTATCAGGCGGAACTCTTGCTCTCATAATACTTTTTATGAGAGTGAGTTTTGCCTTTCTCGCTCTACTAGGATCCATAATACCTGTACATATAAAACAAAATGGCTTAGAAATCAATAAATATATGTGTACATATGTATGCGTGTATATGTGTATGTAGGTGTATATGTGAGTGTGTGTATGCATGCAAGCATGTATGTATGCATATGCAGGTGCATTATGTATGCAAATGTATGCATGTGTGTGTATGTGTATACATGTAAGTATGTATTTATGCATATGCATATGCATTATGTATGTTGTATGTGTATGTGTCTCTATGTGTGTGTATGCATATATATGTGTGTATGTCTCTATGTGTCTGTCTATGCATATATGTGTGTGTATGTGTGTGTCTGTGCATCTATGTGTGTGTGTGTCTATGTGTGTATATACGCGTGTATTTGTATATATGTGTCTATATGCATGTGTATGTATGTGTCCAAATGTGTGTGGATGTGTGTATGTGTCTGTGTAAGTGTGTATGTGTCCATGTGTGTGTATATGTGTGTGTCTATGTGTGGATATACGTGTGTATCTGTATATATATGTCTATATGCATGTGTATGTGTGTGTGTAAATGTGTGTGGATGTGTGTATGTGTGTGTAAGTGTGTATGTGTCTATGTGTGTATGTGTGTGTTTATATATGTGTGTGTGTGTAAGTTTGTATGTGTCTATGTGTGTATGTGTGTATGTCTATGCGTGTAAGTGTGTGTGTGTCTATGTGTGTATGTCTCTATGTATGCATGTGTAAGTGTGTCTGTGTATGTGTGTGTGTGTGTCTATGTGTGTGTGTAAATCTGTGTGTATATGTGTGTGTATGTGTGTATATGTGTGTATGTGTCTATGTGTGTGTAAGTATCTATGTGTGTGTATGTGTCTATGTCACTACAAGGAATACGGGCGTATAGCGACGGTTAAGGTGATAGAATTTCGTCGCTATAAAATTGCAACATGCATCATAATTAGTGTCGCGTGCGGACTGTCGATTAAACGATGGAGCAAACGATGGTTTTTGTGACTTGTGGCATGATCTTGGGCGTCGCATAAGCGACGCTAAAAAGATATCGCTTATGCGACGACGGGAAGCATCGCTTACACGACGGTCTGTTGACAGACAAAAATTAAAACGTTGGAGGCTCTTCGATCGGCATTTTCACGCATCTGATTGAAGAGCTCTCCAACGTTCGCAATTGCGCTGTGATTACGAGCTGAAGCAAGTATATGTAGAATTGTTGTTTTGCCTAAGCTCTCTCTTATTGTCTCCCTCTATCGACATCTTTCTACATCTTTCTACATCTCCCTTTGTTTCTCTCTTTCTCTCTTTGAATTCTCTCTCTCTCTCTCTCTCTCTCTCTCTCTTTATTGCAGGTTATTCAAGAAGCTAACCAAGCAAAAAGTATGGCTAACTATTGTAAGTACAATTTCTATTCTTTGTATATCATTTGATATGTGTTATTTTCATTACATAGCATACTCACACTTATTGATATGCACTTATACACTTACACATGATGAAGATGCACTTTCACACATATACACATATACACATGCACATACACACACATATATACACACAGATACATGTGCACATACACTTAGACATACACACATATACACATGCATATGCACAAACATTCCTACAACCACATAAAAAACTTACATGCATGCATTATTGCATATATATATATATATATATATATATATATATATATATATATATATATATATATATATATATATATATATATATATATATATATATATATATATATATATATATATATATACACACACACACACACACACACACATACACACATTAACATATATGCAAATACATGTATATGCAGATCCACATGCATGCACATTCACATGCATGCACATGGATGCAAATGGAAATGCATCCACATACACATGCATGTTTCAAGCATATACACATGCATATACATATACACATATACATATACATATACATATACATATACATATACATATACATATACACACATATACATATACATGCATATACATATACACACACATACACAAGAACATGCACATACTCATACACACATATACACTTATACATGCACATAATACATACATATACACACACATACACATGCACATACATACATATACACACACATACCTATACACTTAGGTACACACATATGAATGAATTATATAATTAAAAACACATATACACATGCACACACACATGCACATACCTACATATACACATATACATGCACGTACACACATATACACATAGAGTTATACATATACATGCATATACATATACACACACATACACATGCACATACTCATAAACACATATACACTTATACATGCACATGCACATACATACATATACACACACCTACACATGCACATACATACATATACACACACATACATATACACTTAAGTTCACACATATGAATGAATTATATAATTAAAGTATTGAAACACATATACACATGCACACACACATGCACATACCTACATATACACATATACATGCACATACACACATATACACATAGAGTTATACATACATGCATATACATATACACACACATACACATGCACATGCACATACTCATACTCATACACACATATACACTCATACATGCACATGCACATACATACATATACACACACATACACATGCACATACATACATATACACACACATACATATACACTCAAGTACACATATATGAATGAATTATATAATTAAAGTATTAAAACACATATACACATGCACATACCTACATATACACATACTCATGCACATGCACATGCACATACTCATACACACATATACACTTACACATGCACATGCACATACATACATACATACATACATATACACACACATACACATGCACATACATACATATACACTACATACATATACACTTAGGTACACACATATGAATGAATTATATAGATAAAGTATTAAAACACGTGCTTAATTTAAACAATAATAACAATCAATAGAACAAAACTCTTCATTACTTAATACCATACACACAATTCAAAACATAACTGAAATGAAAAATATATAGATAATATATATATATATATATATATATATATATATATATATATATATATATATATATATATATATATATATATATATATATATATATCAATGTAAATACATATAATCCAATGTCAAAATCAACGAAAATCCTAATCATCATCATCATTAGCAGTAATATCATGATCATCCTGATCTTCCTCATCCTCATTGTCATGATCACCCTCTGACGATCGAGATCATCCCTCCTGTGTCTGTCTCTCCACCTCATCCATATTTGTCTCTCCATAATACTCCTCTATTACATATAACAAACATAAATAAATAAAATAATTAAACCATTCATAAAAATAAAATAATTATATAAAATTTAAAAATACTCACGAAGGCATCAGGATGATCTTGCATATGCTCGGTCAAACGCCGATATCCAAAATGTGTAGCATACTCGATCTCATGTTTCATACGATATCGGCCATAATCCTTATGCTGCAATGAAACAAATAAAAAACATTAGTTGCTTGCATTTTAACTAAAATAAAAAATATACTCACAATAACACATATACTTACAAATGTAGCTACAAAACCATTATGGCCCATTTGGCCTAGGTGCGATGTGTGGCCCGATTCCACTCTCTTCTTTACAGCAGTGTGTTTATTCAAGGAAAAAAAACATAAATTAAATGTAAAAAATTACTAAAATATATAAAATTTATAAATATAAACTATTAATTTGTGTACCTTCTGCTGAGGAAATGACTCCTGAAGACGTAGCTGTCTACGAAAAAACTTCCACGTCTCAGGTGGTATGTTAGCTCGCCTCTTATTTTTTTCGAACATACAATATCTCCTGTTAATTTAATCTCAAACAGAAAAAAAAAATAGAATACATACACATATATACACACACATACACATACACATACCCACATACACATATACATGCAAACATATACGCATACATATATGTGTACATATACACATATACATACATATAACGTAAACACACATATACATATCCACATATATATGTACACACACATGCATGCATATACACTCATTCATACAAAATACATGCATTTATCCCACAATAATGTGTAGTTGTGTATATGTGAATATGTGTGTATGTGTAAATGTGTATATGTGAATATGTATGTATGTGTAAATATGTATATGTGAATATTTTGTGTTAGATAATCAGATTATTAATATCAAATACCATTATTTGTAGATTCTCATCAATTAGATGGAACTCCACCACCGTCTCCTCATCGTGCAACAACTTTATATTGTAAGTATATCAAACATTTAATTTTAAATATATTTGATGGATACATAACTTATATTTTTTTTTGTTTCTTATTATGTGCAGATTCTAATCAATCAGAGGGTATTCCACCACCTCCTACCCATGCAACGACTTCACATGTGTCCTCTGATAGGAATTATGATGAATTTTACTATGAAGAGCATATTATATGTTGGTGTAACTCTTGTTATGGCACGTATCAAAGACCACAATTGGAATGTACTGAGTATGAGGTAGAGTATGGTACTTTTGAGTGTGCACCATCACCTAGTCAACGTGATAATGCTTGGGTATGTATTTTCTATATATATATTAATGTCATTATTTTATTTAAAAAGCATATATAAAATCAAACTATTGTTGATATACATGAATACTTGCTCGATGATGATGATTTTTCTCATAATATTAATACACCTCATACACGTCATGGACTTGTTGTTCATCAATTACAAGCAGAGGTTTTTAGAAATCCTCTACCTCCTGATTTAGAGAATGAAACAGCTGGAGATTATCCATTGCCAGCTCGTGATCGTTCTTTAGTACAAACATATGATAGAAGAAGATATGGAGGATGGAATAGAGGACCACTTCCTTTAGATGGAGAGGTTTTCAACTTTTGGGGTAATCGCTATATGATTGCTCCATCCACTATTACTAATGCTGGTCGTGGTCTCTTTATTGTAGAGGATTTGTATGTGCCTCCGAACTCTGAAGTCACTCTTATGTCATTTTGTGGTCCTATATATGGATGGGGAGATTGGCACCGACTTTCACGTTATGTTCAAAGCATGAGTACTTATGGAATATGCTTGAACGCAGCATCTCTTACTAGTAGAAGGATTTTACATGCAGAAAATGAAAGATGATATATTGATGGAAGACCTTACACACATGGAAATATAGTAGGTTTAATAAATAGTAGTCGAGGTTTACATATTAGTTCAAGGACTAATTGCACATTTGAGGAGCATGAAAATAGTCATGAATCACCATACATGAGTAGAGATGTATCAAGATACATAGTTGTCAATGCTATTACTACATTACATGCTGGTGATGAACTATTAGTGAATTATGGATGGCGTAGATCTCCAAGAGCACCTTTTAGCTAGAGAGAATAAAAATTTTCTATCCATATTTAATAAGTTATATACTTAATTTTATATTTAAAGTTTACTTTTTATTCATTTATGGAATACTAATGAATTTTATTTATGTGTGTAGATTCCAACGTATTATGTTGATGATATTCCTCCACAACATTCATAATTACCAGTAAGACCTCATTTATCAGAAGCTTCCATGAGGAGGCTACGCAAAACTAATCTTGTGCAATATGCAAAGTTGAAAGATCTATATTCAAAAGACGATAAAGTACAAGATTTGTGTGACAATGATGAAGATGATGTGGGCATGGCAGATTTTATTGAGGATTGGTATCAAAATGACAGTGAGAGCATTGCTATTTCTAAAAATGAGAAATATCTTTGAGAGGAATGTCTAAAGCATGTATATGAAGGAAGTCGTTTGACACGACTAAGTGCGAGCTTACTTATTCTCAACCTTCAAAATCGTTTTGGATGGAGGAATGTATCTGTTTCGACACTATTAAGGTATAATTTTCAATTTTCTATATATATATATATATATATATATATATATATATATATATATATATATATATATATATATATATATATATATATATATATATATATATATATATATATATATATATATATATATATATATATATATATATATATATATGCAGGTTTTTATTCTTACTTTAGATAACGTAAGAACATGAACTTGAATTGAATGGACACTTTTTTCCGCGCATCTTTTAAAACTATTAATGCATCTTTCAAAATATGCGCGAAAAATTTGATTATTTGGATGGTAGGATACGATTGTTTGTTTTGGAGGATATGAAGTATGTAGCTTCATTGAATGATTTGTGGATTCACACATATGTTTAGTTTGAAAGTGTGAGAAGCGGATTTATAATTGCTATTCAAAGAATTTGGCATTGTTTATAGGCCATACAATGGTGACCTGGATGAATCACATGCACAGAGGTTACTCAAGATAGAGCAATTTGATTATAATGGACTAGTGCCAGCAGGATTCCTAGGGTATGCAGTAAACCTCTTCCATGTCAATGATGAGCATCTGAACTTTAGGATACAAAGTGGAAATCATGGTGGCTTGAGAGGATCACTTTTATACAGCTTGTTCAAAAAAGTTTAGTGTCATAAACCTGAAGTTCTTTGAACAAGCTGTATAAAAGTGATCCTCTCAAGCCACCATGATTTCCACTTTGTATCCTAAAGCTCAGATGCTCATCATTGACATGCAAGAGGTTTACTGCATACCCCAGAAATCCTGCTGGTACTAGTCCCTTATAATCAGGTTGCTCTATCTTGAGTAACCTGTATGCATGCGATTCATCCAGGTCACCATTGTATGGCCTATAAACAGTGCCAAATTCTTTGAATAGCAATTATAAACCCGCTTCTCACACTTTCAAACTGAACATATGATAGAATCGACAAATCATTCAATGAAGGTACATACTTCATATCCTCCAAAACAAACAATCGTATCTTTCCATCCAAAACAATCAAATTTTGCGCGAATATTTTGAAAGATGCACATAAGCATACACATATATAAAATTATATGCATATATATATATATATATATATATATATATATATATATATATATATATATATATATATATATATATATATATATATATATATATATATATATATATATATTTATATATATATATATTTATATATATATATATATATTTATTTATTTATTTATTTATTTATTTACTTTTTTTAATATATCTTTTTTTTGATAAACTTACAGGTTATTATCTGAAAAGTTTTTACCAAGTCAGAATATTCTTCCTACCTCACATGATGAAATGAAGAAGATAATCAACAATCTTGGTATAGATTATCAATGTATACATGCATGTCCTAACGATTGTATTTTATATAGAGGTGAATATGCAGACTCTTTGATATGTCCCAAATGTCAATCTCCTCGATATAAGGTCGAAGAAGGTAAAATCCCAAAAAAGGTATTGAGACATTTTCCATTGGCTCCACAGATTAGACATATGTTTCAAAGCCCCGAATTATCAAAGCTTTTGACTTGGGGACATGATCACAAAAGTACTGATGGAATAATCAAAATTCATCACTATAGTGTTGCTTTTTAGCATATTGATTCTACATGGCCTGAATTTGCACAAAATCCACAGAATCTAAAGTTAGGAGTTGCATTAGATAGGGTTAATCCATTCTCCATGAAATCTAGTAAATGGTCAACATGGCCAGTGGTAGTCAAATCTTCCGCCATATCTTAGCATTGAAAAGGAACATTTGATGCTTTCACTTTTAATCCCAGGCAAAAGACAAGTTAAAGATATGAATATATATCTTGCTTCTCTCATTGACGGTCTTCAAGAGTTATGGAGAGGTATTAATGTCATTGATGTATCGAAAAGCATCAATGAAAGACATATTACGGTTCGTGGTATTGTGGCTTGGACTATTCACAATTTTCCTGGATATGGTGTTTGTTCAGGTATTGATGTAATTTTTTTATTCAATATGCATGTAAATAAATATGATTTAATCTAATTATATTTTTATCATTTTCCATGATACAGGAATATCTACTAAGGGTTATAAAGCTTTCCCATATTATGGTGATTGGTTGAGATCAATCTATAGTAAGAATCTCAACAAAAGAATTTATCTTCGAGATCGACGATTCTTGCTTGATGATCATCCATTAAGATCTAAAAGAGAAGTGATACATTTTAATGGAAAGCTTGAAACATGTTAGTGTCCAAAACCTATGACGCCTATGGATTGGTATAAAAAATGGACAGATGGACCTCTGATAGATCCAGAAGCAGAAATGTTTAGTGATGATTCAGATAATGAGTATGTGAACAGAGGTAAAGGAAAATTGGCACTCGCAGAGAACATATCAATATGTTATTCTTTGGAGTATTGGAAAAAGTTAAAAGTATGTAATCTTCTTGATCCTATGCATATATTCAAAAATATTGGTTATTCACTATAGCAGCATCTTCTTGGACTAAAAGATACCGCAACATCAAGGAATGATTTGAAAGATAAAAAATCCAAACCAAAGTTATGGCTAGTTTTTGATAGACATCGACAAGAAACGACTTATGCACCTGCTCCTTTGGTACTTTTAACAAAAGAGATACAGACTATCAACAATAGAATTCAATTGATTAAGACTCCTACAGGATATGAAGCATTGTTTCAAAACATGTTTACTATGGATGATAAGAGCTTATTTGGGTTAAAGACCCATGACTGACATAACTTTTTGAAACATATTTTACCTTTGGTTATCGATGGATGTATAACAAAAGGAGTACGAGATGTTATCTATCGTCTTGGATCACTTATAAGGTAATTATGATACTTTTATATTTAATATGTATGAATATTGGATATCTTTTATTTTTTAATTAACTTCTTTATAATTGTTTTTATGATATGTATAGGTGGATTACATCCAAAGAGATTGACAAAAACTTGATCTCACAAAAAAAAACGTGAATGCAAAGAGCTACTATGTTTGATGGAGAAAGAACTTCCTACTTCATTTTTTGATATTCAGGTTCATTTATTAGTCCATCTTGTAGATGAGATAGAGATTGCAGGTGTTGTCAACACTCGATGGATGTTTTGGGTCGAGTGATTTATGGGAATACTAAAAGGTTATGTGCGACAAAGAGCAAAACCAGAAGGATCCATAGCAAAGGGTTGGATGCTTGAAGAGTGCATGTATTACGTTAGTGAGTACCTTGAAAGAGTTCATAAAGAAGCTCCACGTGCATGGACCAACGAGTCTTCTTCAAAAATAACAGATGAGGTATTATCAGGTAAGGGGGTTCCATTCTTATTTACATTTCAAGAAAAAGATGATGTTTCTACTTTTGTAGCATATAATAGCGAATGCATGCAAGCATTCCTTAGCGAGTACGAGGAACTTCAAAATCTCCGAAGTAAAAGGCAAAAAAACAAAAGATTTAGACGTAATCTCGATAATAATGAGATTATAGATATACCTTCTTTCACGGATTGGCTATATAGTCGTTTGCAACACGCAAAAGCAAATAATGAAGAAATCTCAGATGAGCAAAGAGAGTTAATGATAGGTTGTGAACGAAAGGTAATTTTATTAAAATAATATTTTATTTTTTTCATATATGTATGCTAGTTTCTATTTACTAATTGAATTTATTTTGCAGGCTCGAATGTTCACTAATATGTGGGCTTTTGGACAGCATATTAGAATCAAAGCCATTGATTCTTTACGTAAAACAGAGGATTCTAGTATTGTTGCTTCTTTCAAGCAACTATCACGTGCTAGCTCAAAAGACACGAACCTTATAGATAGCGAACTTGGTTACGTAGGAACTATTGTTGGTATCTACGAAATTTCATTTCGTACATTCAAACAGGTAGAAAAAAGTTTATATTTTTTTTATAGAGTTAGTTATTTTTTAAGCACCTAATAATGGGTTTTTGTTGTTATATATTTTGATAGGTCATTTTGAAGGTTGAGTGGTTTTGAGCGGAGTATAAAGGTAGTAATTCCACATTAAGAAAGGAATTATCTGGGTTTTGGGCAATTGATTCTTCCAAGGTAATGTGATCTACTAAAGAACCATATATTCTTCCTAGGCATATTGAACAAGCATTTTTTTATAAAAACCCAGATGCTCATCCTTGGTGGCAAGTCATTCATGTGCAACCTAGAGGTAGGTCATTGTTTGAATAGTTTATTGTTAGAGAGATCGAAGAAAGTCCTCTTGATGATTCAGCATCAGATACTGATACATCAACATCTGAAATAGAAATTAGAATCATTATACGTGATAATGATACTAATCTTTTTGATGAAGAGGATAATTCTCTACATGCTGATTCTATTGATGAGGAAGAGGAATTACCAGAAATAGATATTAATCCATCAATAGATGATGTGATTCATGAGAACGTAGATTTAACAATAGAAGAAATAAATGAAATCAATAAGGGTAATGAAGATGAGACTATATTGATGTCTTACCAAAATGATGGCAATAATGAAAACATATGAGCAGATTAGATAGTAAATTCTACTCTAGTTATTGATCAATAACTTGAAGCTTCTGAATG
>CM035426.1:63285331-63370331 GCA_020310875.1 Ceratopteris richardii
TGTGTGCACGTCTATGTGTATGTGTGTGAATGCATCATTATGTGTGTATGTGTCTATGTGTGTATGTGTGTGTATATGTGTGTGTATGTGTGTGCACGTCTATGTGTATGTGTGTGTATATGTGTGTGTATGTGTGTGCACGTCTATGTGTATGTGTGTGCACGTCTATGTGTATGTGAGTGTGTATGTGTTTATGTGTGTGTATGTGTCTATGTGTGTGTATGTGTCTATGTGTGTATGTGTATGCATGTATGTATGCATATGTGTGTGTGTATGTGTGTGTATGCATTATGTATGTGTATGTATGCATGTGAATTATGTATGCATATGCATTATGTATGTGTATGTATGCATGTGCATTATGCATGCATATGTGTGTGTATGCATGTAAGTATGTATGTATGTACGCATATGCATATGCATTATGTATGCATATGTGTGTGTATGCATGTAAGTATGTATGTATGTACGCATATGCATATGCATTATGTATGCATGTATGTGTATGTGTGTGCATCTCTCTCTATGTGTGTGTATGTGTGTGTGTATGTGTGTATGTGTGTGTATATGTATGTGTATATGTGTGTGCATGTGTATGCATTATGTGTGCATGTGTGTATGCAATATTATTTGTGTATGTGTGTATATGTGTGTGTATTTGTGTGTATGTGTGTGTGTCTATGTGTATGTGTGTGTGTGTCTATGTGTGTATATGTGTGTGTGTATGCATATGTATGTGTGTGTAAGTGTGTGTGTGTGTGCACATACCTTGCTTTAAGTAGATGCATCTCTCTCTCTCTATATATATATCTCTCTCTCTCTCTCCGTCTCTTCTTGCTATCACATCCAAATCCCAAAACAAATGTGCCGGGATAAATCGAATTTTTTTTTTACATTCTAGAGTGTCGCATATTGGACGCTCTTCAGTTTGCCAACATCACTAATCACGTCACTAGTCAGCGACGGTATTTGCGACGCTCTAATTTAGCGTCACATAAGCGACGCTAGCATCGCTTATGCGACAAATGTCGAAAAAAAAATAAAAGATTGTAGCGTCGCTTATGCGACGACAGCGTCACATAAGCAATGATGCCCGTTTTTTTTTCAATTCGGGGGCGTCGCTATGCCCCCTATTTCTTGTAGTGTGTGTGTGTGTATGCATGTATCTATGCATATGCATGTGCAATAAGTATGCATATGTATGCATGTGTGTGTGTATGTGTGTGTATGCATGTAAGTATGTATGTATGCATATACATATGCATTACGTATGCATATGTATGCATATGTATGTGTATGTGTGTGTATGTCTCTTTACGTGTGTGTGTGTGTATGCATATATATGTGTGTATGTGTGTGTGTCTCTCTCTACATGTGTGTGTCTATGTGTGTGTATGCATGTAAGCATGTATGTATGCATATGCATGTGCATTATGTATGCATATGGATGCATGTTTGTGTATGTGTGTGTATGTCTCTCTACGAGTGTGTGTGTGTGTGTATGCATATGTATGCATGTATGTGTATGTGTATGTATGTTTCTCTACCTGTGTGTGTGTATGCATATATGTGTGTGTGTATGTGTGTGTGTCTATTTGTGTATGTGTGTGTGCATGTCTATGTGTGTATGTGTGTGCCTATGTGTGTATCTATATATATGTGTCTCTATGCATGTGTATGTGTGTGTGTAAATGTGTCTAGATGTGTGTGTGTATAAGTATGTATGTGTCTATGTGTGTGTATGTGTATGCATGTATGTATGCATATGCATGTGCATTATGTGCATATGTATGCATATGTGTGTGTATGTGTGTGTATGCATGTAAGTACGTATGTATGCATATGCATACACTACAACATATGAGGGGCATACCGACGCTGCATATACTGACGGTCACACTCGACGTCGGTATGGGCATTGGAAAATGTCACTTAGAGATATCGACGGTCAAAGTGATCGTCAGTATGACCGTTTTAAACGGATCGTCAGTGTGGCCCCCCACCGTCGGTATATGCATTGGTATGATCATCAGTATGGGCATCGGTATGAGCGTCGGTATAAGCGTCTGTAATTTATTGGAAGTTACCGATGCCGATACCGACGCATATACCAACGAATATACCGAGGGTGAATTTTAAACATACCGCGTGTTTGAGTACTTTTGCGCGTGTTTGAGTACTGTTGCTCTTCTGTCGAACTTACGCCCACGAATCGAATTGCGACCTTCATTGTATTGTGCACACACACACACAGATCTCTCTCTCTACACACACACACACTTGCTCTCGGCTTAGACCTCACATCTTGGTAAGTGCTGCACATACTGTTAGCATTTGTGTTTCTCTATGCTTTAGGTTTTATAATTTCTCTTTTCTTTGATTTTGCAGAAGTTCTTTGGTGTCGATTGTTTGGAATTGGACAATATGCGATATACATTATGCTTTGACGACAATGATCCAAAAGAGGGACATACTTATAAGTGATTGTTTTATTCTCTATTGATAGAGAGATAAGGAGAGAGAGAAAGAGAGAGAGAGAGAGAGAGAGAGAGAGAGAGAGAGAGAGAGAGAGAGAAAGACAGAGAGAGAGAGAGAGAGGAGAGAGAGAGAGAGAGAGAGAAAGTGAGAGATAAAGAATAATGAAAGAAAGAAAGATAGAGATAGGAAAATAGAGCATACATACACACACATTTACACATTTACACATGCATACATACACACATACATGTACACACATGCATGCTTACATACACACACCTATGCACACATGCATGCTTACATACACACACATATACACATGCATGCATACACATACATACAAATTTACACACATGCATACATACACACACATGCATACACACATACATACAGACACATATATACACATATTCATACATACACATACACACACACATATACACACATACATACACACACACACACACATATATACACACATATACAGACATGAATGCATACATACACACACATATACACACATGCATGCATACACACATATACACATATACACATATACACACATGCATACATACACACACACACATGCATACACACATACATACACACATACATACACACACATGCATACACACATACATACACACAAATGCATGCATACATACACACACATACACATACAAACACATGTACACAGATGCATACATACACACACACATGTACACATGCATACATACACACACATATATACACACATGCATACATACACACATATGCACACATGCATGTATACATACACACACGTACACACATGCATACATACAGACACCCATGTACACATGCATACATACACACACATATATACACACATGCATACATACACACACATACACACATATACACACATGCTAGTGTTTTAATTAAATATATATAATTAAATATATAAATTTTTTATTTTGAAGTTTTTTTACATCAAATATATAAAAATAGGATTAGGGTTTTTAGGCTATTTACACATACATACACATACACATATAATATATATATATATATACATGTATATACACATGTATACAGAAATATACATATTTTAGGTCTAGATATTTGAGATTAGGGTTTTAGGGTTTAGGCATACATATAACTCAATTATATTTATATTATCAGAAAATATAGAGAAAAATAAGAAAAAAAACCTGAATATATAAATAAATATATATATAAAATATGATTAGGGTTTTAGGATTAGGGGTTTAGATTTTTAAAAGTGTTTAAGTATTTAGGTTTTAGTATTCAGATTTAAGTCTAAGTCTTTTTTATTAGGGTTTTAGGGTTTTAATACCTACATAACATATATACACAAACACACATATACATATAATACATACATACATGTAGATACACATGCATACAAAAACATACATATTTTAGGTTTAAATCTTTAAGATTAGGGTTTTAGGGTTTTAACACCTACATAACATATATACACACATACACATACACATATAATACATATATACATGTAGATACACATGCATACAAAAATATACATATTTTAGGTCTAGATCTTTGATATTATAGTTTTAGGGTTTAGGCATACATATAACTCAATTATATTTATATTAAGAGAAAATATAGAGAAAAATAAGAAAAAAAATCTGAATGTATAAATAAAAATATATATAAAATATGATTAGGCTTTTAGGATTAGGGGTTTAGATTTTTATAGGTGTTTAAGTATTTCGGTTTTAGTATTTCAAATTTAAGTCTAAGCCTTTCTCATTAGGGTTTTAGGGTTTTAATACCTACATAACATATATACACAAGCACACATATACATATAATACATACATACATGTAGATACACATGGATACAAAAATATACATATTTTAGGTTTAAATCTTTAAGATTAGGGTTTTAGGGTTTTAACACCTACATAACATATATACACACATACACATATAATACATATATACATGTAGATACACATGCATACAAAAATATACATATTTTAGGTCTAGATCTTTAAGATTAGGGTTTTAGGGTTTAGGCATACATATAACTCAATTATATTTATATTAGGAAAAAATATAGAGAAAAATAAGAAAAAAAATCTGAATATATAAATAAATATATATATAAAATATGATTAGGGTTTTAGGATTAGGGGTTTAGATTTTTATAGGTGTTTAAGTATTTAAGTTTTAGTATTTTAGATTTAAGTCTAGGTCTTTCTTATTAGGGTTTTAGGGTTTTAATACCTACATAACATATATACACAAACACACATATACATATAATACATACATACATGTAGATACACATGTATACAAAAATATACATATTTTAGGTTTAAATCTTTAAGATTAGGGTTTTAGGGTTTTAACACCTACATAACATATATACAAACATACACATACACATATAATACATATATACATGTAGATACACATGCATACAAAAATATACATATTTTAGGTCTAGATCTTTAAGATTGGGGTTTTAGGGTTTAGGCATACATATAACTCAATTATATTTATATTAAGAAAAAATATAGAGAAAAATAAGAAAAAATCTGAATATATAAATAAATATATATATATAAAATATGATAAGGGTTTTAGGATTAGGGGTTTAGATTTTTATAGGTGTTTAAGTATTTAGGTTTTAGAATTTCAGATTTAAGTCTAAGTCTTTTTTATTAGGGTTTTAGGGTTTTAATACCTACATAACATATATACAAAAACACACATATACATATAATACATACATACATGTAGATACACATGCATACATAAATATACATATTTTAGGTCTAAATCTTTAAGATTAGGGTTTTAGGGTTTTAACACCTACATAACATATATACACACACACACACACACATACACATATAATACATATATACATGTAGATACACATGCATACAAAAATATACATATTTTAGGTCTAGATATTTAAGATTAGGGTTTCAATTAAATATATACAATTAAATATATAAAATTAAATATATAAAAATAGGATTACATAAGGAAAAAATCTAAGTATATAAATAAATAAATAAATATATATATATATAATAAGATAATTATATACATAAATAAATATAAAAAGAACTAGTGTTTTAAATAATTTAATTAAATATATATAATTAAATATATAAAATTAAATATATAAAAATAGGATTAAGTAAGGAGAAAATCTGAATATATAAATAAATATATATATAAAATAGGATAATTATATAGATAAATAAATATAAAAATGGACTAGTGTTTTAAATAATTTAATTAAATATATAAAAATAGGATTAATTAAGAAAAAAATCTGAATATATAAATAATATATATATATAAAGTAGGATAATTATATAGATAATAAAATATGATAAGAACTAGTGTTTTAAATAAAAAAATGAAATATATATGGTTAAATATATAAAAATAGGTTTAATTTTAATCATTTTAAATAGAGTGAATATATATACACATACACAAACACACATACTTATATACCTATCTATATTCACATATATATACATATACACATATATATACACATGCATACATATATATACATGTTTTAGGTCTAGGTCATTTTGATTAGGGTTTTAGGGTTTTAACACATACATAACATATATACACACATACACATACACATATAATACATATATACATGTATATACACATGTGTATAGAAATATACATAATTTAGGTCTAGATCTTTAAAATTAGGGTTTTAGGGTTAGGCATACATATAACTCAATTAAGAGGAAAAAAATCTGAATAAATAAATATACATATATATATAAAATAGGATCAATTAAGAAAAAATCCAAATATATATATAAAATAGGATAGTTATATAGATTAGGGTTTTGAGTTTTTTTAGGTATTTAAGTATTTAGGTTTAGTATTTCAGGCTTAAGTCTTTAAGAGTATGATTTTTAGGTTTAATTAAAAAACAAATGTTCTAAAATGTCCATATTGTAGCAGATGGCTTCTTTGGATCCTGAAGAGAGAATGGCATGTCCTTGCACACAGTGCAAGTATCAAATTTATCAGAAACGACAGATTTGTACTGCACATGTTAGAGGTTATGGATCCTTTGATAAGAGTCGACTGGAAAACCTACGCTATCATTCGCATGGTCCCCCAGGTAAGCAGATGGACCCAAATGACATTGCACCGGTAACCTCTCGGGGACAAAAGAGAGCAAAAAGGGACTTAGACGTACAAGCAAGTACTAATAATATTACACAGAATGAACATATGGAAGAGATGCTTGAAGCATTTTATGACATGGACGAAGATCATGATGATGGAGAAGGTGTCGAGAGTTTCATGGACACAACAGAAATTCCACGATCAGAAGTTGATGAAGAATATGAAAACATGCGAAGAATAGCTCGTTTACCACTTTACAATGGAACAAAGATATATGTACTACGTGCGTCACTCACGATGCTCAATCTGCAATCCATTTATGGATGGTCAGATACTAGTGTCACTGAATTGTTCAGGTAAGTGGAGAACAAATTGGATTTCATTGTTGTATCATAATAACTTTATTTACTAATATCATTTTAATTGCTTATTGCAAGCTTCTTAAAGATCAATTTTTGCCAGAGGGCAATGAAATGCCTCCAACACGCGGAGATGCGAAAAAGCTTTTACAGTCCATTGGAATGGATTATACTAAAATTCATGCTTGTCGGCAAAGCAATCCCCGCAAAGGTTCTTCACCACTTTCCTATCAGTCCACGAATTAAGAACATGTTTAGATGCAAATCTATAGCTGAGTTAATATCATGGCATACAAAGAGTAGGTCTACAGATAATGTAATGTGAGTGCCTGCTGACTCTGATTCTTGGAAGCACATAGATAGTAAGTGGCCAGAGTTTGCTAGTGAGCCTCAGTCCATACGTCTAGGCCTAGCTATGGATGGAATGAATCCATTTGGATTACATAGTTCTTCATGGAGCACATGGCCTGTATGTTTGGTCAATTATAATATCCCACCATGGTTGGCCACAAAGAAAGGTCATTTATTATTAGCTCTTATTGTACCAGGTAAGTATAAGGTAAAAAACATGGATGTATATCTTGCACCACTTGTGGAAGAACTACGCATTTTATGGGATGGGATTACTGTGCGTGACATGTCTCAACCTATAAGAAGACGAGACGTGCGAGTGCAACGCATACTTATGTGGACAATGCATGATTGGCCTAGTTATGGTGAATGTTCAGGTTTATCGATTTCGGGTTACCATGCTTGTCCTTTATGCGGACCACAACTCGAAGCACGCTATTCCAAAGCACTACGTAAAACTGTCTATGAAGGACATCATAGATATTTTCCTGATGGACATGTTTTACGTGAAGGACAAATTGGTCGACAAGCACAACACCAAATGAAAGCTAGCGATTGGAAACAACTGTGGGATTCAGAAAATCCAGTTGCTGGCATGAAACGGTTGTCCATTTTTCATGAACTCCCTTATTGGAGTGAATTGTTGATCAATCATTTGGTGGACCCGATGCATATTTTTAAGAATGTGGGAGAGATTATTTGAAAAACTTTGATCGGAAAGAAAGAAAGCAAAGCACAAAGGGAGGACTTAGAAGAGCGAGGTCATATGCGAGAGTTGTGGGCAATTACTAAGCCCAACGAAATAGTATCGTTACCAAGAGCTCCTTGGGTGCTTTGCAGGATGGAAGAGCAACAAGTGAAGAAAACAATTTCAGAGTTTGGAACACCTACTGGAGGCATGAGGTGTAAAAAGACTACTTTCACACGAAACGACGATCTTGCAAGACTCAAGTCTCATGATTGGCACACGTTTTTATACTTTTTGCTCCCTATAGTCCTAAAAGATTATCTTTCAAAGGATGTACGAAGAACCATTTATAAAATTAGTTCTTTAGTATGGTGAATATCTTCTAAAGAGATAAATAGAGATAGCATAGAGAGTGCGAAACTCAATGCTATCGAGGCTATTTGTATGGTAGAGGTATACTTTTCCACAAGTATTCTTACTATTCAACTTCATTTACTAGTTCATGTGGTAGATGAAGTTGCAACAGCAAGAACTGCCCATAGTTGATGGATGTTCTTCTTAGAGCGCTTTATGAAGACATTAAAAGGGTTTGTTCGACAGAGAGCACATCCAGAGGGTAGCATGGCAGAGGGATGGCTTGTACAAGAGTCTCTTGTATTCATAACCGAGTTTCTATGTATGTCGGATCCCGAAATGCCTCGCTTATGGAGCGATGATGAAGATGTTCGTCTCGTAGGCAATGAACCACAAGGTAAAGGATTGCAAAGAAAAATGGATGCAGCTTTCAGAGAGAAGGCAATGAAGTTTTACATAGTTAACTTTGAGCCTATGCAAAAGTGGTTAGAAAGGTATGAGCTTCCAAGGAAAGTAATGCAAAGGAAAGAGCTCAGTTTCGAAGAAATCATTCCACTCGATTTTTGCCTCTTCCAGAAAGTCTTTGACCTCTTCCACCTTTTCCAATGAGCAGATGGCTAGATACATCGGTTTCACAAGCAAAAGCAGCGGGTGAAGATGAAGAAGAAGAAGAACTTGCAAAAGGATGTGATTAGGAGTATATTAAATACAGTGCACTATGGTCTCATGGATGACACTTTTGAATCGCACAAATCGATCAAAATAGGTCTACTTTTGACAGTGGAGTGATGGTGAATTTTTTGCAAAAAAGTAGAGCGAGTGCAAGAGATGATAATGCTCTAGAAGGCGAGCTAGATTATTGTGGTGTGATTCAAGACATCTTGAAACTATCTTTCAGAAAGTTTGATTACTTTGTTTTTGATGTGAAATGGTTCAAAGTAGTCACTTTTGGAAGAAACACAACAATGAGATGGGATAAAAGCGGTTTGCTTCAAGTCGACTCCACAAGATTATGGACAGATGAAAGGGATACATTTGTACTTCCCGAACATTGTGAGCAAGTTGTTTTTATACCAAATTCAAAAGAATCAGAGTGGCTATTTGTTTTACAAGTCGCTCCATGTCGTAGATAAATTTTTGAGAACATAGATGTAGAAGAAAGTCCATCTCTAGTGGACTCAGCGATTCATTCGATAGTCGAGGAGGAAGAGATCATTGTTTGAGAAGAAGAGGTCGTTGTTTGAGAAGATGAAGCAATAGACGATGATCGGGAAGAAACCAGCATAGCAAGCGATTTAGAAGCCATCAATATAGAGATAGATATTCTCGGTGCATCGGATCTTCAAGAGGATGCTAGACTAGAGAACTTTTGAATAAAAAACTTGTACGTACTAATTTTTGTTTTTCTTTTTTGTTTATTCTCTATATTACTTTTATTATCGCATGCTAATTATTTGAGTTCTTTTATTACAGAGCATGATAGAAGATAGTCCTCCAGTCACTCCACATTCCCATGACAGAGGAGCAGTTTGTGGAGTTCATCTCTCAGGTTCCTCCTGTGTATATGGCCGTTGTATCACAGTATTGGATCGCTCATGGTAGCACTCCTCCCGGCCTCACTCCTGGCGGCCTTACTCCTGCCGGCCTACTCCCGCCGGTGTCACTCCTACCAGTGTCACTCCTACGGGTGGTGCTACTCCCATAGGAGGTATGTCTCCTAGCTTTGTGACTCCACCACGACCATCTTTTCAGCCATCTCCTACTGGGCCTACTAGTAGACATGTGCGTTCGACACCTCAGCACGATACAGGTTCTGGCCCGTCTTGTAGATCGAGGTCACGCTCTGGAGCAAGAGGTTCTAGGAGTGGATCTACGGGTAAGTCTGGAGGCCGAGGAGGCAGCTGTTGTGGAGGTAGTGCGACGGACGTTGTGTCGCCCGCTTCTACTCCTAGGACAAGTACCTTAGATGTAGGTATGCCACGTAGTACACCACGTGGAACACCACGTACACCTTGGGGTGCTCATGACCATGATGACTCCAAGGTGTATAGTATCCGAGATGGAGCTCCAGTGATGGATGCGGCTGGCAAAGCAATGCATGCACGCATACGACAGCTTTTGCTCCATCCAGTTTGGACACTCTATCATGCTGAAATGGAGTGAGCAAGGTAAAGATCGGAAGAATTATATCACACAGACAATTTATCAGGAGTTCCGACCAACCGATGGAAAGTCTCTTGTTAGTTTAGAGTGGATTCTGCACACCGCACGTGAGGTTATGTCCCATCCACGATCCGAGGCTCGTGATGCTTTCAGAGCAGGCTTACCAAAGCCTGTATGGTTAGATGCTGAGGAGTGGGACATGATTCGTGACGAGCAACAGGAGACTCCTGACCGATATCACTAGCAGCGAGATGTTGTAGCCACACATTTAGATACGGTTGGACCGTCACATTTGGGCAGCAGCGGATATGATACGATGCATCATGAGTTTGTAAGTACAATTTCATCTATTGAATTTATTTGTGTTAAATTTCTCATGTATGTTCCTCTAATATTTTGTATATTTGTTTTAGGAGCTGGCAATGGGTCGTCCTCCAACACGAACGGAGGAGTCTTACGGATATCGTCATGGGTTGATTGCACTATTGGAGGACTTGGAGGGATGCGGTGTTGTCGTTTCATGGGAGCATTTGCTATGAGGTAATTAATTTATAAACTTGGTTTTTACTTGTTTGTAATTTTCATGTGAATTTATCTCATTCCATTAATGTTGTTTGTTGTAGGACTCTTGATATGGAACGTTCTTTGCATGTATATGGCAGTGGAACACCAAAATTCTGTATTTGATTTTCATATGGCAATGCATTGCTTTGCCACATTTTGTAAAAGTGTCATATATGACAGTGGTTTGCCACACTCTTGTACATGCTTCATTATTGAAATATATAACTTCTTTTGTACATGGTTCATGGTTCATTCTGATTATCTCTTTTGTGTCAAATAATACTCTGTTCATGAAATCATATTTCGGTTGACATTAGAGTACACATCACATGTACTCGGTTTTTTTTGGGCAGAGTGTATGGTCTTTTGTTAAGCAACATCATGGTAATGTTGCTATAGCAAAAGACAACACACTCTGCCAAAAAACATTTTGCAGGTATGGTCGTCGGTATACGCGACAGTACTCCCAGTAATGTCATCGGAATAAGTGTCGGTACACCCAGCGGGTGACGGTATACGCGATGGTACGTCCAGCAAAGGCCTCGGTATGGGCGCCGGTATGGGCACCAGTATTACTGACGCATATACCGACGCATATACCGACGCTTATACCGATGCATATACTGACGCTTATATCAACACATATACCGACGCTTTGGTACCGACACGCATACAGACCTTTACACCGGCATCACGACAAACAAATCCACGTTCATTTCCCTCGGTAAACCTCGGTATACCATCGATCTGTTGTAGTGATATGCATTATGTGTGTATGTGTGTGTATGTGTGTGTGTGTCTATGTGTGTATGTGTGTGTATGCATGTGTATGTGTGTGTAGATCTATGTGTATATGTGTGTGTATGTGTGTGTATGTGTCTATGTGTGTGTATGTGTCTATGCGTGTGTATGTGTATGCATGTATCTATGCATATGCATGTGTATGTGTGTGCATGCATGTAAGTATGTATGCATGCATATGCATATGCATTATGTATGCATATGTATGCATGTATGTGTATGTGTGTGTATGTTTCTCTATGTGTGTGTATATGCATATATGTGTGTGTATGTGTGTGAGTATGTGTGTGTGTGTGTCTATGTGTATATGTGTATGTGTGTATGCATGTGTATGTGTGTGTATGCATGTAAGCATGTATGTATGCATATGCATGTGCATTATGTATGCATATGTATGCATGTGTGTGTATGTGTGTGTATGCATGTGTGTGTATGTGTGTGTATGCATGTAAGTATGTATGTATGCATATGCATATGCATTATGTATGCATATGTATGCATGTATGTGTATGTGTGTGTGTATGTCTCTCTACGTGTGTGTGTGTGTGTATGCATATATATGTGTGTATGTGTATGTGTGTATGCATGTGTATGTGTGTGTATGCATGTAAGCATGTATGTATGCATATGCATGTGCATAATGTATGCATATGAATGCATGTGTGTGTATGTGTGTGTATGCATGTAAGTATGTATGTATGCATATGCATATGCATCATGTATGCATATATATGCATGTATGTGTATGTCTCTTTACACGTGTGTGTATACATATATATGTGTGTATGTGTGTTCGTGTGTGTATGTGTGTTTGTGTGTGTATGTGTGTGTATGCATTTAAGCATGTATGTATGCATATGTATGCATGTGTGTATGTGTGTGTATGCATGTAAGTATGTATGTATGCATATGTATGCATGTATGTGTATGTGTGTGTATGTCTGTCTATGTGTGTGTGTATGCATATATTGTGTGTATGTGTCTATGTGTGTGTGTATGTGTCTGTGTATTTGTGTGTGTCTATGTGTGTGTCTATGTGTGTATGTGTGTGTGTCTATGTGTGTGTGTCTGTGTGTGTATGTGTGTGTCTATGTGTGTATATACATGTGTATCTATATTTATGTGTCTGTATGCATGTGTATGTGTGTGTGTAAATGTGTGTGGATGTGTGTGTGTGTGTAAGTGTGTATGTGTCTATGTGTGTGTATGTGTATATTGTGTGTATGTGTATATTGTGTGTGTGTGTGTGTCTATGTGTGTGTGTCTATGTATGTATGCATGTTTCTATGTGTGTATATATGTGTGTGTGTGTATGCATGTGTATGTGTGTATGTAAATTAGTGTGTATATGTGTGTGTGTAAATATGTGTGTATGTGTGTATGTGTCTATGTGTGTGTATCTATGTGTGTATGTATGTGTGTATCTATGTATGTACATGTGTCTGTGTGCATATACGTGTGTATGTGTATATATAGGTGTGTATGCATGTGTATGTGTGTGTGGAAATGTGTGTGGATGTGTGGATGTGTGTTTGTGTGTGTGTGTAAGTGTGTATGTGTATAATGTGTGTATGTGTGTATGTGTGTTTGTATATGTGTGTGTGTGTCTATGTGTATGTGTGTGTGTATATGTGTGTACTATCACGAGGAAGGAGATAAGGAAGAGAGCTCACACACACTCTCACAATCAAAGAGAAGCACACACTCAGATTGAGGCAAGGAAGAATGATCTTCTTCTTCTTCTTCTATTACATAAAAAGGAATGTACAAGAATGACCTAAAACAAGAATATAACAAGTGCAATATATAAAGACCAGTGCATAAGGAAAAAATTAATGTCCACGAGTGAGTGAGCTTGCAAGAAAAAAATGTGCCATCACTCTCAGTAGATAAATCTAATAAAGCTCAATGAAGTATCCCTGACATATATCGGCGTGACCACTATACATGTCAGAGAAACGAAAAACTGATACGTTTCATCCTGGATCATCACATGTTGAGCTTGATATCTCAACACTCCCCCTCAAGATCAACGTCATATCCTATAATCCAATCATCTCCCGAAACCTCTTCAACTTTTCAGCTCCAAGTGCTTTGGTGAAAATATCAGCAAACTGCTCATCTACTCTCACATAAACAATATCAATATCACCTGCTAATACCTTCTCTTTGATGAAGTGATAATGTACCTTGATATGCTTCGTTTTGGCATGAAAAACAGGGTTGCGTGCTAACTGTATGTTGCTAAGATTATCACAATAGATAGTGATAGGCTTTTGCACTTCCACACCTAAATCTGCAAGTAGCATCTCCAACCATGATGCTTCACATGCTGCCATTTTCGCACCTCTATACTCAGCCTCTGTACTTGACAAAAGAACAGTGGGTTGCTTCTTGCTGCTCCATGTAATAGTTGCACCTCCAAGTGAGAATAGAAAGCCACTAGTAGATCTTCTATCTGGAGTACTACCAACCCAATCTGCATCAGTGTATCTGTGAACCTGCAAATCTACATCAGCTTCATAAAACAATGCATAATCCAAAGTAGCACTCACATAATGTAGGGTGCACCTCAGAGCATCCAAATGTGGCTTCCTGGGAAGCTGCATAAACTGACTTTCAAGTCCAACAGTATAGCTTAGATCAGGCCTTGTAATTGTGAGATATATAAGACTTCCCATAATTTTCCTGTACATAGTAGCATTTTCTAATGCTTCACCTGATGTAGCATCCAACATCAAATTCTCATCTAATGGCATAGAAATTGGTTTACAATCAGCCATACCATACTTTTGCAACATACTCAAGGCATATTGCCTTTGTGACATCCATATACCTATTTCTGTATGTATAAACTCAATGCCCAAGAAATAGCGCAGCACACCAAGATCTTTCATGTCAAATTCCTGCATAAGAAGTTGCTTTACCTGGTTAATGCTTCCTTCATTATCACCACCTACAATCAAGTCATCAACATAAATAGCAAAAATTGTGATGCCATCATCACCCTTCCTTGCATATAGTGAATGATCTGCATCACACATAGAAAACCCAATGCTGGTTAGGTAATCAGCAATCCTTGCATGCCATGCATGAGGAGCTTGCTTTAGCCCATACAAAGCCTTTTGCAACCTGCAAACATATTCTGGATGCTTTGAATCTTCATATCCTTGTGGCTGGTCCATGTATACTTCTTCCTGTAACTCACCATGTAAGAAAGCATTCTTCACATCCATCTGATGCAAGGTCCATCCTTTTGCTGTAGCTAATGCAACACGTGTTCTAATAGTAGAAATTTTAGCGACAGGGCTGAATGTTTCCTCATAATCAATACCATATGTTTGTGCATATCCTTTTGCTACCAATCATGCTTTGTACCTGCTTATGCTACCATCAACATTGTGCTTTACCTTGTAAACCCACTTGCAGCCTATGGGTTTCTTTCCTTGTGGCAATGGAACCACCTTCCATGTATCATTTCCATAAAGTGCAACCATCTCCTCATCCATAGCTTTTTCCCAATCTGCATTACCAATTGCATCTTCAAAACAAGAAGGTTCAACATCTTGTATTACCTTTGTCATGTAGGCACAATGGCGAGCCATGTAACTATCATATGTCAATCGTTGCACTGAATTACGCATTCTCCCAGATCTTCTTAGTCCTGGGTCACTTCTCCTTGTATCATCTGCATGTGCCCTTCTTACTCTTGGAGTCTTCATAGAGGGCGATCCAAGTTCCTCATCAAGACTCTTTTCTGAACCACTTGAATCTCCATCAACATCTTCAAAACCTGCACATGTTTTACTACTAGTAGAAAGCTTTTCTTTACCTTTCTTGGATGTATTTGATGAATTTGATGGACTGAAGTTTCCACCCAATCTTCCACTCCATGGATTTGAGTTGGAACTATTGCTTAGTGATGCATCTGGTCCACTCAAAACTTGAGATTCTACACTTGATTTTTTTGCATTTTCTTTGTCATTTGGTTCAAGATTCAGTTCTTCTTTGGCATCTGCATAGAAGCTTGACATTTCATCAAATACCACATCTCTGCTCACCTTCACCTGTCGTATGAGTGGGTTATAACATTTGTACCCTTTTTGCTCAAGGGAGTATCGAATGAAGACACATTTTTCTCCTTTTGGATCAAGCTTCGTCCTCAACTCATCTGGAACATGTACATATGTAATAAAGCCAAAAACTTTCAGATGTGATAAGTTTGGCTTTTTATGTGTAAAATTCTCTTCAGGTGTAACTTGATGTACAGCAGTAGTTGGAGTTCTGTTCATGATGTATACAATAGTATGCACAGCTTCTGCCCAATAACAATGAGGCATATTCTTCTCAGCCATCAAGGCTCTTGCTATTTCTGCAATATGTCTATTTTTGCATTCAGCAATGCCATTCTGTTGTGGTGTGTACCTGAATGAAAAGTGACGTCGAATTCCATGATTTTTTAGAAACCAATTGAACTCATTTGACATGTATTCACCTCCTCCATCAGATCTTAATGTCTGAATGTAATTCCCTGTCTGCTTTTCCACCATAGCTTTAAAATTCTAGAAGTGAGTGAGCACCTCACTCTTCTCTTTCATGAAATATACCCATACTTTGCGTGTATGGTCATCAATGAAAGTAACATAAAACTTGCAACTACCCATTGATGTGGTCTTTGTTGGACCCGAAACATCTGATGTACTATTTCTAGTACATTCTCACTAACATGCTTGTCATGTGGAAATGATGCTCTTGATGTTTACCAAATTGACATGCTGCACATACCTTTTGCATTTCTGCAACTTTGAAATTTGGTAGTCCGTGGAAAATCTCCTTTGACTGCATCAATTTCAGCCTTTGTAAGTTTGCATGTCCAATCCGTTTATGCCACATCTCTATATCTGCAATAACTCCTGCACCATTTGCAAACATGGCTGCATTCATTTCAGGAATCTTCACATTTAAGGTGAACATCCTACCCACTTTGTTTCCTTTGGCAGCCAATTGTCTATCCTGCTTGTACTCTTCTACATATAATCAATCAGCGTTGAACCTGACTTCTAATCCCTGATCAACCATTTGTCCAACAAAAACCAGATTCTTTGTTATATTTGGAACATGAAGCACATCAGCAAGATGTTTTACCTTTCCATCCTCCATAGATAGTGCTATGTTTCCTGTATGCTCAATAGGATTTGATGTGTCATCACCTATTTCAACATATCCAGGAACTGGCAATTTGTGCAAAGTACTAAATCATTGTGCATGACTGGTCATGTGATTTGAAGCACCTAAATCAACATACCAGACATTATCATTTGATTTTGAAACACCTGCAGACATCGTATTGATCATGTGATGTTGAATCATGAATAGCTTCTCAGAATCATCTGTACTTGTGGATGCATAGTTGTTTTGTTGCCTTCTGTTATTTTGATTCTTCAACCTGCAATCACGTTCAAAGTGTCTAGGTTTACCACAATTCTAGCATCCTTTACTATCATTACTTGAATCATTTCTTTGGAAATTTATGTGACCTCTTTGGCTCCCCCTGGCTCGAAACTGTCCTCTTCCTTGTGCATGATTCTGTTGTTGACCTTGGTCTTGGTTACTGTTTCCTCTTCCAGTTCCAAAACCTCTACCTTTGCCTCTTCCTCTATCGGAGTAGAATACCTACTCAGAACTGGGCTTTCCCTAGGAGTTTGAATCCTCACCAAGATTCTTTTTTTTAATAATCAGCATGGATACCAAGTCAGCAAAATTCAGAATATTTTCTGTGGTCTGTATAGAAGTTCTGAACTGCTTATATGCAGCTCCCAAACCACGAAGGCACACTTCCACCTTATCATCATCATCTACATTCACGCCAATGGATGCAAGTGATTCACATATGCTTTTGAATTTTCAGAGTGTAGTCACTTACCGACATGCTCTTTTTCTCCAATGTATGCAACTCATTCTTGAGTTGCAATTTCCATGCCTTTGTATTGGTCTCGTACAATGTGACCAAACTGTTTGAAGCCTCTTTTGGAGTCTTGGCATCCTGTATGTGCCCAATCGTGCTATCTTGTATGCTAACAGATAGCCAATACATTACCTTTCGTGCTCCTTGATTCCATTCCTCGTATGCTCTTAACAGTTCTATAGTCTGATTCCTATCTCGTAACTATGGAGCATTTTTGTTCTCTCCTTCGATGTACTTCCAGTAGCCTTTCCCATCAGAAAATTCGTCATTCTGAATCTCCAAGCATGGAAGTTGTTCTTGTACAGCTTATTGCTCATAAGCTCACTCATTCCATCTGTGTTTGCCATTTCTGAAGCAATTCACAACACTACAAAACACTACAAGCAGCACTTCTACTTGAATAATGTCGCACTATGACATCACAGTTCAATCTCAAAAAAACACAGTTTTCGTGTATCAACAGTACATGGAATCGCTTGAAATTATGGACTTGGAATATATGAGTGTTGCGTGTTGGTGCAATTCAAGCCTTCACCTTTGGCTTGGAACCCTTGAAGGATATCTCTACATGAAGCAAGAGTCATAGGAACTTATGCTTATGAACTATTACCATTTTTACCTCTTGTAAAAGTCTTAGTGACTTGGCGCATTATGCAATCACGCCTAATTGATTGAAAGTCGCGGAAAAGGTTGTTGATTGATTGAGAGAATATCTCAATCAACTTTTTAGGTGAAAAATTTTAGGAGATTGATTTGAATTCTAATTCAAGCTCTCACTCAACTCCTATAAAAACTACAAATCAAAAGTCGCAGTTGTTCTTCACTCATCCCGAGGCGTTACTGTATCAATCATTGAGTGTGTGAGGTCTACTCTATAGCCTACACCTCTAAGTACCATTGAGCTATGTTTATCATGCCAATGGGAATGTACATTTACATGATCTAATACAAATATTTACATTCATCATCTCTGTTATTCTCTGAGTGTACCACTTCAACTACTGTCAACTTCAAAGAGACATATCTCAGTGGCTACTGAACCAAATCAAGTGATTCAAAGCTTGATAGATTCAGCTCAAAGCATACCACAAGCATACAAAGTTTGAAGCAACTTGGTTCAGCCAATTTCAAGAAATCGTGGTCGAAGTGCTCACTGTTGCAGTTCTTACAGTAAACGAGTAATTTTCGGTAGAAGAACGAAGTAGATCTCGCAGAGTAATGCGAAGCTTTGTATGAGAGATAGCTCACTCTATAGCTAGACATCTCTACTTTTAGTTGATCAATCTTTCTGGTGAAAAAGATATCTACACACAGTACAAAGTCTGACCGGAAAGAGGCTGTCTGAACTAGAGGAGTTTTTTCTTAAACTTCAGAAAGAGTTCAGTAAGTTAAGAAAGTTCACGCGTCACTTCCTTACTTCATGTATGTTCACTTGAGGTAATTATAAACAGAATTGAAGTTCATTCCGGTACAATTCCGGTACAATTACGGTGTCAGTCCAGTGGCAATCTGGTGAAATTTCAATGAAATTTTTCCAGTAAAGTTAGAGCACAGTCTTATATGTTGAGTGCTAGACTTTGCTAAGCTATTGATTGATTACAGAGAATTTCTGAATCACTCTAACTTAATTCTTCTTGGTGTGGCAGTTTCCGCAAGGCTCAGTCTTCGTTGCGTCATCAAGGAGTAGAATCGGAGAAAAGGATCAAAGAGGGCTGGTGCAAAGCAGGATTAGCAGTACCAACTCAATTTTCTGAGTGCATCCAACCATCTCTCCCAACAGTGGTATCAGAGCAATTAAGGTAACATGGGAGATGGTTTTCCTTCATTCATTGACAAATTGGACAGGAACAATTACCAAGCCTGGTCTCTAAGGATGAAGACCTATCTACAAGGAAGAAGCTTATTTGGATTCATATCAGGAGATGAGGAATTGCCCTCATTCAAAGCTAGAGGCCTACCCACCAAAGATGAACAAGAAAGGCTCAACACATGGTGTGCAAAAGATGCTTTGGCAAGGTCTTATCTTCTTAACTCTATATCTGATTTCCTTTTACCTCACATAAGGAATTGCAAGACTTCCCAAGAGACTTGGGAAACCTTGTCAACATATTTTTCATCAAGTACAAGGGCCAGAAAGAATCAACTATGGATTGAATTCACTACTCTTAGGAAGCAATCAAAGCAATCAGTTTCAGATTTTGTCACTAGGGTCAAAGACATTGCAGACCAACTGGCAAGTATTGGAGAGGAGATTGAAGAGGAACAAATAGTAAGGCAGGTAATCAATGGACTAAAGGCTGATGACAAATGGGAGAGCTTTACCACAGCAATGGACCTATACATAGACATACATGCTCCTGATCTAACAACCCTGATTGGTCAACTCTTCACACATGAAGCAAAGCTTACAAAGAATGGAGAACAATCAAAAGGTAACAACCCCTCTGCTCTATACACTGATAAGAAGGTTAAAGATAAAGGTTAAAGTAAGAAGGTTGATGAAGAAGGCTCTACCTCCCAAGCAAACTATGCAGGGAGAGGTAGATCTTCAAGAGGTAGAGGCAGAGGAGGTAAGCAAGGTAGGGGGAGACCTTACAACTCATCACCATGCAACATTTGTGGATTGTCTAACCATACCACAGATGAGTGCTACAGAAATTATAAGAATGAGAGAGGAAGAGGCTATCAAAGATGTGGATACTCTCAAGGTAGAGGCAGATTCAACCAACACCAAGGCTACAATGGATACAACAATCAATACAACAACAATTACAACCACAACCGCAATAGTAACTACCAAGGTGGATTCAGAAATAGAAGGGATTACAACAACTACACAGAGGAGCAAGATGACTCCCTATTGATCATGAATATGACCTCCAAGGCAGGTACAAATGATGATCATTTATTTTATATTGATTCAGGGTGTTCCAACCATGTAGCTGGTAATGTGGCACTACTCTCTGATTTGGAAGAACCCAAGGGCAAACATCAGGTACAGATAGGTGATGATACTAAGCATTTTGTTGTAAAGGTTGGTAATGTAAAGACTAGTGATGGTAATCAGAACTTATTGAGCAGAGTACTTTATGTTCCAACTATTACCAAGAATCTAATGAGTGTTGGTCAGATTGTGGAGAAAGGTTTACAGGTCAGGTTCAATCATCATGGAGCATATGTGGAGGACCCAAGACATGGATTCAGAAGAATAGCCAAGGGAGAAAAATCAGGTAGATTATTTACTTTTGAGCTTGAAGACACCAAAAACATTGCTTTATACAATTACAAGGATCAAACACTTTCAGAATTAGAAATATGGCACAAGAGGTTAGGTCACATTGGTGAAAGGACCTTAAAGCAAATGTGCAGGGATCAATGTGTGCTTGGGATACCTAATGTATCCAAGCAACACATGATATACAAGTGTGGAGCTTGTCAGTTTGGTAAGTCACACAGATTGCCCTATTCAAAGAAAGGTTTTATGCATGGAGACTACCTTGACTTGGTGCACACAGATGTTTGGGGACCTAGCAAGGACCCTTCCATTTCAGGATCAAGGTATTATGTGTCCTTCATTGATGACTATAGCAGATGGACTGTGTTATACTTTATGAAGCATAAGATTGAAGTGTTTAATTGTTTCAAGAAGTATCTTGCACTGGTTGAAAACCAAACAGGAAGAAACTTGAAAAGGCTAAGGTCAGATGGAGGAGGAGAATACTTCTCAAATGAGTTTGAAGACTTCTTGCAGGAAAGAGGCATCAAGAGGGAGATAACCACAAGGTACTCACCTGAACAAAATGGGGTAGCTGAAAGAAGAAATAGACTCATTGTAGAAACAGCAAGGTCTATGCTTAATGAAAAGAAGTTGCCAAATTATCTTTGGGCAGAGAGTGTATCTACTGCCACATATCTCATTAACAAGTTGCCATCAAAGACTCTTGATGGAATGACACCTTATGAAGCTTGGCATGGTAAGAGACCATCTTTGGATCATTGCAAAATCTTTGGTTGTATTGCATATGTGCATATTCCCTCACAGGTAAGGGGAAAGCTAGACCCTAAAGCTGAAAAATGTATCTTCATTGGTTATGACTTGAACCAGAAAGGGTACAGATTCTACAACCCCTCAAACAAAGGTTTCAAGGTAAGCAGAGATGTCATCTTTGATGAGAATGACTCATGGTATGAAAATGAATGCAGGAAGGTTAGTCTACCTTATGACATAGAAGAAGACTTTCCAAAGCTCACCAAGGAGGAACCAATCCAGAAAGAAGACTCAAGTTCAGATGATGATGACACAATTAACCTTGAGGAATTCAAGGCATGGAAGTCCAAAGGAAAGATGAAAATGAAGAAGCTAGAGGATATACCAGAATCCTCAACTCAAGCAATGAGGAGATCTCAGAGAGAAAGTAAGAAGCCTATCAGATATGGGTATGACACTTCTCTTGTAACTAAGCATTCTGTATATATTGCAAAGGATTTGTTGAATGAAGAACCAGGTACATATGAAGAAGCAATTACCAAACCAGAATGGAAAGGAGCTATGGATGAAGAAATAGAGGCTCTCAAAGAGAGTGACACATGGGACTTAGTACCCAAGAAGGACTCTATGAAGGTGATAGGATCCAGATGGATCTACAAGCTAAAGAGGAACTCTGATGGAACAATTAACAGGTACAAAGCTAGGTTGGTAGCCAAGGGTTTTGCACAAACCCAAGGCATTGATTATGAGGAGACATTCTCTCCTGTGGCTAAGATGCCAACAATCAGAATTTTGGTGAGTGTAGCTGCATCCAAGAATTGGAACATGTACCAATTAGATGTTAAGAATGCATTCTTGAATGGATGGATATCTGAAGAAGTCTACATGTCACAACCCCCTGGCTATGAAGATCCCAAGAAGGTAAATTATGTTTGTAAATTGAAGAAGGCTCTATATGGATTGAAGCAGGCACCTAGAGCATGGAATTACAGGTTGACAACATATCTCCAAGACCAAGGATTTGTGATGAGTAAAGCAGACACTTCTCTCTTCATAAAAAGGAATAGTACAGAGGTAATATACTTGTGTGTTTATGTTGATGATATCATCATTACAGGTAATGATGTCAGTGGGATTAGACACATCAAAGGACAGATGATGAAGGAATTCAAGATCAATGATCTTGGATTATTAAAATAATTCTTAGGTCTTGAATTGATTTATACAAATTCAGGTATCTTCATTACTCAGAAGAAGTATATTCAAGACATGTTGAAGAAGTTTAATTTGCAGGAAGCTAAAGTCTCAAGTACTCCTATGGAAGTCAACCTAAAACTTAGTGCTCATGAAGGTGATGAAGTCCAAGACATTACAGGATATCAAAGTATGGTAGGTAGTTTGAATTATGCTACCTTGACTAGAATTGACATAGCATATGGAGTTAGTGTGCTAAGCCAATTCATGCACAAACCAAGGGTACCTCACCTAGAGGCAGCAAAGAAGATCTTGAAGTATCTAAAGGGAACTCAGAACCATGGTTTATACTTTCCTTATACATCAGACATTGATATTAAAGTGTATTCAGATGCAGATTGGGCAGGATGCAAGGATGATAGGAGAAGCACATCAGGATACATATGTTTTGCAGGTGATAAACCTATTTCTTGGTCAGCCAAGAAACAACCTACAGTAGCTTTGTCATCTACTGAAGCAGAGTATAGAGGGCTAGCCAATGCCACTCAAGAAGCTATCTGGTTGAAGCTTTTGTATACAGAGTTAGGCCTATATACAAGGCCACCAATTATCTTTGGTGACAACACAAGTTCTCTTCACCTTGCAGCTAATCCAATATATCATGCTAGGACAAAACACATAGAGGTTCATTACCACTATGTGAGAGAAAAGTTGCTAAGCAAAGACATTCAGTTGACTTATGTGTCTACTAACATGCAATGTGCAGATTTACTCACTAAAGCTTTGGATGGAAACAAGTTATGGAGATTCAAATCCATGATTGGATTGCAGGATGTGATTGAAGAATGAAGTTGAAGACTTGAGCCAAAATGTTTGGCTTGAGGCGGAGTTGTTGGTGCAATTCAAGCCTTCACCTTTGGCTTGGAACCCTTGAAGGATATCTCTACATGAAGCAAGAGTCATAGGAACTTATGCTTATGAACTATTACCATTTTTACCTCTTGTAAAAGTCTTAGTGACTTGGCGCATTATGCAATCACGCCTAATTGATTGAAAGTCGCGGAAAAGGTTGTTGATTGATTGAGAGAATATCTCAATCAACTTTTTAGGTGAAAAATTTTAGGAGATTGATTTGAATTCTAATTCAAGCTCTCACTCAACTCCTATAAAAACTACAAATCAAAAGTCGCAGTTGTTCTTCACTCATCCCGAGGCGTTACTGTATCAATCATTGAGTGTGTGAGGTCTACTCTATAGCCTACACCTCTGAGTACCATTGAGCTATGTTTATCATGCCAATGGGAATGTACAGTTACATGATCTAATACAAATATTTACATTCATCATCTCTGTTATTCTCTGAGTGTACCACTTCAACTACTGTCAACTTCAAAGAGACATATCTCAGTGCCTACTGAACCAAATCAAGTGATTCAAAGCTTGATAGATTCAGCTCAAAGCATACCACAAGCATACAAAGTTTGAAGCAACTTGGTTCAACCAATTTCAAGAAATCGTGGTCGAAGTGCTCACTGTTGCAGTTCTTACAGTAAACGAGTAATTTCCGGTAGAAGAACGAAGTAGATCTCGCAGAGTAATGCGAAGCTTTGTATGAGAGATAGCTCACTCTATAGCTATACATCTCTACTTTTAGTTGATCAATCTTTCTGGTGAAAAAGATATCTACACACAGTACAAAGTCTGACCCGAAAGAGGTTGTCTGAACTAGAGGAGTTTTTTCTTAAACTTCAGAAAGAGTTCAGTAAGTTAAGAAAGTTCATGCGTCACTTCCTTACTTCATGTATGTTCACTTGAGGTAATTATAAACAGAATTGAAGTTCATTCCGGTACAATTCCAATACGATTACGGTGTCAGTCCAGTGGCAGTCCGGTGAAATTTCGGTGAAATTTTTCCAGTAAAGTTAGAGCACTGTCTTATATGTTGAGTGCTAGACTTTGCTAAGCTATTGATTGATTACAGAGAATTTCTGAATCACTCTAACTTAATTCTTCTTGGTGTGGCAGTTTCCGCAAGGCTCAGTCTTCGTCGCGTCATCAAGGAGTAGAATCGGAGAAAAGGATCAAAGAGGGCTGGTGCAAAGCAGGATTAGCAGTACCAACTCAATTTTCTGAGTGCATCCAACCATCTCTCCCAACATTGCCGAACACGACGCAAGTTACAGTTTCTAAAACTGACCTAGTTTCTCTATGGGTCCCACCTTGCGGGCTCAAAACGGAGGTCGAGATGGCTTTGAAACTTTGATGTGACAAAAACAAGTGACCCTAAAGGGATAACTCTTGAAAATATTTTGAGGTGTTCTACCTCCACGCCGATTTTCATAGCAAATGGAGGTCATTTGTGAATCACATTTTCTCCATGCCTTGCTGCGTACTCTTCACCGTTGCTTTCTCCACGGGCTCTCTACAGCCATGTTGGCTCTGATACCATGTCACGAGGAAGGAGATAAGGAAGAGAGCTCACACACACAATCTCACAATCAAAGAGAAGCACACACTCTGATTGAGGCAAGGAAGAATGATCTTCTTCTTCTTCTTCTTCTATTACATAAAAAAGGAATGTACAAGAATGACCTAAAACAAGAATACAACAAGTGCAATATATAAAGACCAGTACATAAGGAAAAAACTAATATCTGCGAGTCAGTGAGCGGGCAAAAAATGTGCCATCACTTTCGTTGTAGACATATTTCCTTCTACCTTGGTGGAAGAACAACCACTTCATAGTCTTATAGGTAGTTTCCAAGCATTGCATGCACATGCTGGGTCAATCATCTTTCCACAAGCCCATCCTGCTCAGCTATTACGTGAGAGAGTTTTCTTTTACACACATACATATGTTCTATCCTCTTCATCAAATGATTTTGGTAGGTTAGAGATGATTAAGGTAGATTCTCTTTTAAAGCTCGAGTGGCTGCAACCTGATGTATGGACATTAACATCTTTGAAGCATAAGATGGTGATGGTCATACACAACTCTTTGAAAGTTACAAGAGTTTCAAGATCTATAGGATTACATTGGTGTGTTCTTGTTCATTGTTTTGTACATTTATTTCAGATATTCACAATTCTAGAGACTTCAACAATGTTCATGTTAAAAGATATCACGTATGAGAAGGTAGAGGGTTTACTAGGTGAAAATTGGGGACTTGTAGAAGGATGCACCAAAGGGGATAGATACCTTTGTAAAATTTGTGCAACAGGCATAGGATTTCGATACTTGAAACATCGTACTTCATTGTACATTAGATTCTATTATGATCGTTGGATTTGTAAACTTGGTGAATGGATACCATTACAAAGTTCTGAGGGTTTTTTAATTTCATTTGAAATTAAGATAAATATACCCAACAACGAAATGGAAGTTATTTCAATAAATCATCATTGGACTCTTGCCAATGTGAGAGAACATCTAGTAATCATGGGATTTGAGGATCTGGATCAATCAAAGTTCAGAATACAAGGGCATAAGGTAAATAGCATATGGTATTTTTTCTTTTGTTTATACAAATTCTTATACTCAAATATGTTATTTTAAAGTTTTCTATTTGTCTGCAGATTGGTAAGAGGTTGGAGGATAAAATTAAAAGTCCTTCCTGAATGGAGTGTGGATGGAACTCAACTTTCATTGTCATAGCTCAAGAAGTATTTGAGTGCTAGAGTGTATACACAACCTATGTTCCATTTATAATCCTTCGTCTGCAACAATGTATTTCTGATGCAAGACATGTAGCATGTAAAATTTTTTGATCTCAATATGAGGTACAATTCACCAAATCTTTGATTTTTCCAATCGCAATTTATTATAATTTTAAAGTTCTGAGAATTTATTTTTTCTATTGTGTAGATGTGGTGTATCTTATTCTAGTTAATGATTCTGTTCAATGAGCCAAAGTCTTTTCTTGAGAGTTCTGTGCATGATTGTTTTATTTGAAGGTATCAATTTTAGTTTTAAAATGGGTCCCACTCACTTTAAAATTTTGAAACTACTATAAAAGCAACACTTATTCTCTCATTTCTCACTTTTGCAACCAAGAAGAGCTAGAAGCACTCGCAAAGCACGCACACAAACTAGTATCACACGCAATGGCTGTCGCAACCTCCAGTACCCTGCAACCCAAACGTCCATGTGAACTCTTGAATGAGTTCTTGGAATCAACTGAGTTCAAAGGTCAAAAACACTCGTATGACCTATTGTCTAGAGTCTCTGATCTAGACAAAACAGTTCAACTGAACTCTGATGTGCTCGAGGAAATCATAGAGTTCCTTGAGTACTACATCTTGAGTTACTCTATAGAAATACCACCTTATGAGGGTAAATGGGTCCCATGTGACCGTTTACTCTACATACACAAAGGCGATGAAGCCTTCATGAAGCGCCTTAAGCGCTTCATGGAAATTGTTGAAAATGCAGGGCACTTATTAGATGACTCTATGCCATTAGTAAAAAAACTTAACAAAAAGAAGAGGATGGGTACAAAGTACCTTTCCTACATTGCAACAACATATTTTATCATTAATGAGGAGCCCGAACCTACACCTGTTAAACTCCCCAACCTTGTCACTTGGGGTTTTGTTAAAGAGAAGAATGAGCCTCAACCAGAGGCCATAAATTTTGCCAAAGAAAGCATTACAATCCACCAAGAATTTCCTGGTGGTGTCGAGGACAAACTACGTGAGCAATCAAGAATGGAGGAGGCCCCCCCTTCAAATCTCAACCCCTTTGAGCCCACATTACTAGATATGGAACTTGAATATCTCCCCATCATCGTTGTGGATGGAGAGGAATTTATTTTTCTTCATGAAATTGAGAAGGCATTCGGTCTACGTCTAGACGAATGCTTGAGTATTTTCTCCACAATGTAAGATGTTCCGATTCACAACACATTTGACATACTTGGAAAGAAGGCAATCCCACTTGGGGATTCTGTGGAAGACACCATAGCAATGGTGTGTGATGATATTTTGAAAGATGACAACAATTATACTACGAAGGAGGAGTTCAACGCAGCATAGGAGAGGATAATGAAGCAAAAAATTCCTACATCCCTCGTAGCATAGCAGAGTGGCATGGCCCACTCTAGCATTGATCTTGATGCCCCTGGAAGAGGGGAGGAATAAGACAAGCTTCATAATGTAAGTGGTAATTAGATTAAATAAATGGATAACTTAAGTTAATAAATGTTGAGCCCTGGCAGGTTGAAACCAGCAAAGTCAAGGTCACAGTTATGCATAAGCAAGAATGAAGTGTTAAAATTCAAGGGTCAAAGTGCACAGGTAGTGCACCTTCAATTGTCTATATAAAGGGTAACTTTTGATTGTTCACAGACAAGAGGTATTGCAGAAGTATTTTTGCTAATTCCCTTAAGGTCAAAGGGTGTTCAAAGTAATCGGGAAGGTCCAGGTGAACCCCTCTTTGGGGCAAAAGTCACGAATTAAAAGGAAAAAATAAAGGCATGTGAAGCGGCTGTGTACGCACATGTGGAAATATGGCCGCCCAATCAAATTTTTGTTTTGGTCTAAAGTCACTACAGGACAAAGCAGTGAGTCGTTGGCCGCCTCCTAACAAGACAATCTTGGGGACATCAAAGGAAGGCCAAGAGTCTAGTGCAGTTAGGAGCGTACGGGACCAACACACTTCAAGAAGGAAAGCAAAGGCTATTCTACATGGGGAGAGTAAGCAAAGAGGAGTTTCAAGAGGGAGCAAGAAGGAGAAGTGGAGAGTCACTGGTGTGCGACGACACTAGGAAGTGGAAGTAAAGAGTGCAAGAAGGGTGGCTAAGGAAGGGTGCAAGGAATGCGAAGCTAGACCCCACAGATCACAAGGTCTCTTACCGTGATCACGCCGCAAAGGTATTCATCCCTCAGCTTGGTGGAAGCTTGGTGCAAGGTGTGCACAAGGAGAAGCTTGAAGCAAAGTGAAGGACTGGTGCAGAAGAGGCCGGCTGCTGGAAGACTTTGGGATAATTGGTCTTTTGTGATTCAGCATTCTCTGTAGTTGTGCCCAAAAGTATTAACTCGGTTTGTGCTAAACAGTGTAATTGTTCTACTGTAATCAAAACTCAAGATTCAAGGTGTGCTTCTACAGAAGTTTGTCAAGATTAATTCCTCTCTTGTTCTTTTCTTTTTCTCCTACAAACCCTCAAACTCCTCCTCGTCCAAGGATTCCCCAACAAATTTGGCACACACCGTGGGACATCCAAGGAGATTTGAGCATAGGAGAAGATCTATTGCAATTGGAAAAAATATTCCAGTGTCGACAGTAATACTCCAGTTGACTAAAGAGGTACATACTTATATCAAGTGTCTCATATTAAGTGGACTATGAACAGCTCATGACCGCGACCCGGTCACAAACCTTGAGGGTCACGTGCAAGCAGACAAGAAGAAAGGCGGTCAGAAGATCATCGAGTCCACTTTCATCAACTTCATCGGTAAGAAGCATGGCAGGACAGGTAGACCTAGAAACCTTAATCTCCAGATTAAACATAAAATTTCCCTCTTTCAGAGGTTTAGCTCATGAGGATCCAGATGAGCACATTCGAAGATTTCTGGCATTATGCAAGACTAGAGGTCTAATGGGTAGGGAAGATGCCTTCTTGATACTCTTCCCTGCCACATTGGAAGGATTGGCAGACAAGTGGTTTAGCCAGTTTGCTGAAAACCACTTTACCTCTTGGGATTTGATGAAAGAGGCCTTCAAAAATCAGTTTCAGCATGACAACATTGCGGAGATCATTATAGAAGAGCTAGAAAACTTGAGATTGGGTCCAGGAGAAAAGTTCCCAGAGTTTGTGACCAGGGCCAAAGCACTAATGGCTAAACTACCAGATCCACCGCATGATTTCTTTGTCAAGAAGTGGTTAGCCAAACCCCTACCTGTGGTCACCCAATGCAAAATAAAAGAGTTAGTGTTACCTACCGCCTCTGTTGAGGAGTTCATCAATACGGCCACACGCTTGGAGCAGATAAGGCACCAGTATGGTGCAACTTCTTCCCAACCAACCTATGGTACAGAACTGGAGGACCCAGTGATCCAGTTAAGAAGGGAGCTGGAGGGCTTGAAAAGGAATAAGCCCTACACAGAGGAGGAGACTGCTGTGGCTCAGCTGAGAAGGGAGATTGAAGCACTCAAGCTCCAAAAGGAGGAGGAGGCCCAAGCAGAAGAATTAGCTCAGCTGAGACAGGAATTGCAAGAACTCAAAGGAGGCGGTATCAAGAGTAGACTCTGGTGCTCCATGTGCAGCAATCAAGGGCACATAGTAAGTGAATGTCCTCTGCTAAACGTGACTTGTCAATTATGCAGGAAAGTTGGCCATGAGGCCCATGAATGCCAATCCAGGGGAATGCCTGCAACGACATACTGGACACAGGGAGGACCTCTGCCACCAGCAAATGTAATGGCAGCCGCAGCAAACCAAGGTAACAACTATAATCCTAGACCAAGGAATAATTTTGCAAATGGGCCTAGAAGGCCCATCATTTGCTTCAGATGTGGAGAGTGCGGGCACTACCAATCTAGGTGCACTCTCCCAGAAAATGCCCCTCCTTGCAGGAACTGTCCAGAGACCAGGGATCAGTATACAAACTGTTTTCCTAAGAATCAAGCCTCTACTTCTGGACCCCATCTCCAAATGATCTCTGTATACAAGGAGGAAACATTACCTCAGGTCAATGAGCCCTCACCATCTACCAGGGTGGTACAATTAGAAGAACTTGAATCTTTTACAGTGCAGACAAGAAGCAAGGGGAAGGCTCAAGTGGACATAAGTCAAGAATCAATGATTAGGGGATTCAACAAGGACAAAGTTGCAGCTGAAGACAAACCAACCACAGGCGCAGACCCAAAACAAAAGGAAAACTTCATAGGCACCAGTGATGTCATTGGGCATGCTTTCATCAGGGCTCAGGAAGAGTTCGATAAGTCAAGTGGAGCCCATTCCTTTAAAGAGTCGAAAGCTTCAAAACTACTCAAGTCTATGAAGAATGAGGTTAGTATTTTTTATCTAATAAAGATGGATGGAAAATTCAAGTCAGAGTTATTGCAGATAATTGATGAGGCTTCTACTACAAGTTTAGTGGCCAAGACTGCTGTTTTACATAAAGGGATAATTATAGGGGAAGCACCCCTTACAGATTATAAAAGTCCTCGACTGACAATATCTATTAAAGGTCATGAATTTCAGGGAGTTATTGTGGATGGTGGTTCTGGCATCAACTTGATGCCTGAACATACAATGGAACAGATTGGACTCCACCCTTCCAGGCCTGCAAATTTCACTGTTACCCTGGCAGTCAGAGCAAAGTAAGGCCTATCGGAGTGATTCCAAAAGTCCCACTTGAAATACAAGGTAATGTGTTCATACTGGATTTTGTTGTTTTAAGATTGCCCCAGGTTGAAGGAGGATTTCCCCTCTTAATTGGGAGACCATGGTTGAGACACGCAAGTGTCATCCATGATTGGGGTAAGGACACTATGTGGGTACAAAAGAAAGAGAAAGAGCTGACGCAGCTTCACTTGGAAGAAGGCCCAGATAATCAAGGAACACCAGCATGATGCAAAAGGTTGGCATTTGCATGGAACCAGAACCAGAAGATCAACCCCACATAGATTTTGAGGAAGAAGAGGATATTCTAAAGTGGCTGCATGCAGGCAACTCTTCTTCTTGTTTTGGAATTTTTCTCAATAGTTCTTGCACAACTGAAGATTATGATGAAGGTGACAAAAAAGTCTAGGTTGATGGATTGGGAGAGCCTATCACGGACCACAGAAGGGGCAGAAAGACACCCCTCAACTACAACTCAGAGGAGGATATCAAATCTACAAATAAGGCAGATGCCAAGGCTAAAGGCAAGGTAACGGACTCTAGTGAAGAATACTCTTTTCCTATTCAAGAAATACCTGCACGATGGATTCAGGAAAAAGAGGAACACATTGAAATCCATGAGACACCTGCTTATGAAGCAATGCACAGAAGACTAGTGGAAGAAGACAAGGAAGGAACTGAGCACAAAGAGAGTATGGTAGAGAGAGATCCTGTCAAAGAAATACATTTAGATACTCACAACAATAACCGACCAGTTTTGGTGGCCACCTGGTTATGGAACTACCCAAGGCTTCTGGAAAAGGTCAAAACATTCTTGAACACCTACACAGATGTTTTTGCATGGCATTATAAGGATCTAGAAGGAGTACCACCAAGTTATGGAGAACACAGAATTCCTTTGATAGAAGGAGCAAAGCCGGTGAGAGGGAAAAGTTATAGGTTGAATCCCAAGTATGTTGAAGCTGTCTATTCCGAAATTCAGAAAATGGAAGATGCAGGCATTATCATTCCTGTAGAACATTCGGAGTGGCTATCTCCCATGGTGATAGTGCCAAAGAAAAACACTAACAAGATCAGAATCTGTGTGGATTTTAGGGCATTGAACAAGGTCACGATTCCAGATGGATTTCCAATGCCATTTGCTGAGCAGGTCATAGAAGAAGTAGCTGGTCATTCCATTTATAGCTTCATGGATGGATTCAGTGGATACAATCAGATCTCCATTCACCCTGGGGATCGGGAGAAGACAACATTCATTACTCCTTGGGGAACTTACGTATATTTGAAGATGCCCTTTGGGTTAAGAAATGCTCCAGCTACCTTCAACCGAACAGTTAATCTCATTTTTGGACCATTGCTACTAGAGTCGTTAAGAATCTTCATGGATGACTTTTCATCTTTTTCAGGTACTCTTAAAGAAACTCCATTGGACTGTTTAGAGAAGCATCTGCTTCAATTAAAACAAGTTTTTGAGAGGTGTAACACCAACCCCCTCTCCAACCCCCTCCACCCCCCACCGCCGACAGCCCCCTCTCCAACCCCCTCCACCCCCCACCGCCGACAGCCCCCTCTCCAACCCCCTCCACTCCCCACCGCCGACAGCTCCCTCTCCAACCCCCTCCATCTACCCCCGCCAACGCCCTCTCCCTCCCCTCCATCTCCCCCCGCCAGCCCCCTCTCCCTCCCCCTCCATCTCCCCCCGCACAACCCCCCTCCACCCCCCACCGCCGACAGCCCACTCTCAAAGTCTTTTAACATAAATAAACAAGCGAAACACATACCTAAGTGCGTAAGCAGGTTGCTTCCGTGCTCCACCACCAGTTGAAAGAGCTTAAAAGGATGATTATGGTTGTTTCCTATATCTCATGCCAAGTGGAGTCTCTTTCAGTTGTGTAAGATTGGCTTTTAACTTTGTAATTGTGCTCTCCTTTTCTTCCACATCTTGTTGGAGTCTATTATTGTGCTCATCCAAAGATTTGATAGCACTTTCTAAAGTGTGTATAGCACTCTCTAAACTGTGTATCGTGAAATGGTTGTGATGACATTGTTGCATCCAATAATTTGCTATAGATGTAGAATGGTTAGACAATCACTTGCAATAGCGTAGCAGTCCATCTTCACCGCTACCAAGGAATTGTAGAAATGTGGAGATACTATGGAATCTAGGATGAACATTAGCCATTGGATCTAAGAGATACAAAGCACCATTGACCCAAAGATCAATATTCTTCTCTCCAGGTGCACGTTGTTCATTTTGAGAATCTATGTCATTGCTACCTCTAGTTGTTGGTGCAAATTCTGTTGGAACACGAACATGTACACTCTTTGTGTGAGGAGCACACGTTGGTGCTAGTGTCATGTTTGTAATACATGTGAGCACCATGATGTTCCAAAACTCCAGCACCGAATGGGAAGAAGTAGAGAGATGGTTGGAATGGCTAGTATAGTAGCTGTGTGCAAAAAAAAAGTGTGTTTTGGTATGTGGATAGGTCAAAATGACTTTTTTCAGTGTCTTATAGGGAAAATGAGCTTTTTTTCAAAAATTCATGTTTTGGGGCAACCAAAGTTACGAGTTTGATGATGTGACACTTAACTTTTGGAGGGATTTTGAAAAGTATGTTTTTTTAAAGTATTTTTTATAAAAACAAGACTAAAAAAATTAAGTTCTGACATATACATAAAAGTATGGGCCATTTTGAATAAAGAATAGCTGAAAAAGAGACTTTTTCACAAAAGTCATTTTTTTATTCATAAAGATGGATGGATTTGATGAGGTGGAAAGTGGTTTTTCTCTCTCTCTCTCTCTCTATGTGCAAAAGAGAGATAAGATCCTAGCTCAGCCTAAAAAAAAAGCCTACTTCAGCCTACCAAAAAGTGGTCTATTAAATGCACTTTGTCCCCTTAACAAAGTACAAGATTAAGCTTAATCCCTAAAAATTAGGAATCCTTACAAGGCCCATGTAGGGTTCATCTTTTTTTCCTAATGGCTTTGCGAAAGCTTCAAACGTCTCCCTAGGTACAACCTTTGTGAAAAGGTCTACAATGTTCTCCTACGTGGGCACATATGCCAAGCTGATCTCCCCAGCAAAGAACCTCTCCTTGACATAATGATAATGCACCTCAATGTGCTTAGTGCAAGCATGGAACACAGGGTTCCTTGCAACTGCCAATGCGCTCTGACTGTCAGTGAAGATGGTGGTGGTAGAAGACTAACCAACACCCAAATCAGCCATAAGGCATCTAAGCCACACACACTCAAGAGTCGCTTTGAAAGCTGCCCTATACTCAGCCTCACAATTGGAAGTGGCCACTGTAGGGTGCTTCTTGCTCAACCAAGATATACATGAGCTACCAAGCATGAAGCAAAAGCCACTAGTGGACACACAAGTGTCATAGCAACCAGCCCAATCAGAGTCATAGAAAGCGTGCAAATCTGGTGGTAGTGATCCCCCCTAGGGATAAAACAACCCAAGTAGCCGAGTACCACTCAAATAGCAAAAGATGCACTTAACCGCCTGCCAATGCTTGACTCCTGGGCAATGCATAAACCTACTCATCTGTGAGACAACAAATTGAATATCTATCCAAGTAATGCATAAGTATATTAAGCATCCAATAGCCTGCTGATAGTGAACAACATCAAATGCATCCTCAACATCATGAAGGCTCAATCGTAAACCTATCTCCATAGGAGTGGCAATAGGTTTACAGTCTCCAAGGCCAAAACACTACAATAATGTGTCAATATATTTCGTTTCACACAAAGCCATTCCACCATCAACGTGCATAAACTGAATGCCCAAATAATGATGCAAATGCCCCAAATCAGACATCTCAAATGAGGCATATAAATCATCCTTGAAATCAGCAATATGCTTCTCATGAGGAGCAATGAGTAGCATGTCATCAACATACACCACAATGATCAGAAGTACATCATTAACATGCTTGAGATACAAGGTTCTTTCAGTTGGACTATTCTCAAAACCATGTGCAATCAGATAGGCATGTATCTTTTCATACCAAGCACGTGGTGCTTGCTTTAAATGATATAATGCCTTCTTTAACCTACACACCTGGTTTTCATGCCCTTTCTGCACAAAGCCACAGGGCTGAAAAATATACATTTCTTCATGCAAGCCACCATTCAGAATTGTTCTTTTAATGTCCAACTGATGTACATTCCAACCGTGATGAGCTCCAAGTGCACAGATGCTATGAATAGTAGTCATTCGGCAAGTAGGTGCAAAGGTTTCATCAAGATCAATGCCTCTTTCCTATGCATAACCCTTTGCAACAAGTATGGCCTTATACCTATCAACTGTTCCATCAGGTTTATGCATCAACTTGTATACCCACTTAGTGCAAATGGCCTTCCTGCCAGGAGGCAAGTCACATAAAGACTAGGTACCATTTTTCATGATAGCATCATATTCGGATTGCATTGCAACCATCCAATGTTCAGAATTTTGTGCTTCATCAAACGAAATAGGCTCAGTCTCATCAGAAAGACTAGATGCAGCCATAGCATAGAAATCTCATGCAAAAGAGGCACTATGAGAGCCTGATCGAGTACGATATGACAAAGGTGCATCTAATTTGGTGTCACACAAAGTTTGCACTAGCCATTTTGGCATAGTTTTTGCCTCCTCAATATCAGCTCTCTCATCAACAAGTGCATCATGTAAATTTGCATCACAAATGGGATGATCTACATCATCACATGAAACCTGCAAAGGTTGAGAAGTTGCCTCATTAGGATGAGCACTAGACTGTCCACCTATAAAAAGAGGCAGCAAAGTATCATACATGTCTTTGGAGCTAATAGATGTCTCCTTAGTATATGAAAGCAATGACTGAATAGCATCTTCCACAAAAACAACATTAGGGATAACATGAATGCGTTTAGTCTATGGATGATATAAACAATAGCCTTTACTTTCAGAACTGCACCCAACAAAAATACATTTTACTGCTTTATCATCCAATTTCCTATGTTGTTGTTCAGGCACTAATGCATATGCCAAACAACCAAAAACACGCACATCAGCAACAGATGGCTTGCGATCATGCCAAGCCTCATATGGAGTGATAGACTATAGTGCTTTAGTGGGACACATGTTAAGTACATATGCTACACACATAACAGCCTCAAGCCAAAAACTATGTGGTAAAGCCAGACTCTTGACCATACACCTTGCCATCTCCATGAGTGACCTATTCTTACATTCAGCAAATCCATTTTTTTGAGTTGTATACGGCACTGTACACTGGTCTTTTATCCCACGTTCAGCCAGAAATGCATTAAAATCAGAAGACATATACTCCCCCCCTCAATCTGAATGGAGGGTGCCCATTTTATATGCTGATAGATTTTCAGCCAAAACTAAAAACTCTTTGAAGCACATGAACACTTTTGACTTTGCTTTCAATGGATATACCCATGCATGCTTGGAATAATCATCAATGAAAGTCACAAAGTAAAGATAATTTCCAAAAGAGGGTGCCTGCATAGAACCACAAATATCATTATGAACAAGTTGCAATTTCTGAGTAGCTTGAACTGAACCATCTTCTGGAAATGAGGAACGCTACATTTTGCCCAAAATATAGCCTTCACATACATGTTTACTAGGTGCCTCAAGTTTGGGCAAAGAGGAAACCATTTCAGATTTCTGCAGCGCGTAGCAAACTAGCAAAATTCAAATGACCAAAGCATGCATGACAAAGCTTTGCATCTGACATAGCCTGAGAATCATGTACTCCACATGCTGAATCATTCACAGATCTTTCATAGTCTATGATCTTATACAACCCACGACATAAAATGCCAGAAGCAATAATCACATCCCCATTTGACAAATCATGAACTGTACATCTATCATCAATAAATTTCACAACCAAGCCAATCTTGGCTAATGCAAAAACTAAATTCTTCTTGATCCCTGGCACAAATAAAGCATCTAAAAAAGTGAAAGAACTACCATCACCAGTAGTCAAAATGATCTTACCAACTCCCATGACAGGATAAGAGGAGTTGTTGGCACATGTGATAGTATTCCCTTTAGGGGCAGGCTCGAGTGAAGAGAAGAAACTGCGCTGCAAGGTAATATGTTTGGTCACCCCACTATCAAACTACCAAACATTTGAGTCTACTATAGACATGCACTACTCATGAGAGGATGGGTCAAAACTACAAACAATAGTAAATGCCCATTCTTCTTCCTAAACAAGATTTGCAAACTCTGTTTTTGGTGTAGAGGACTCTACAACAACCATTCCAACCTCTTTCTTCTTTCCTCTTTAGGAGCAAGTTTTGGATAGTTCTTTATGATAAGATCATTTCCTTTATAGTACTTGTAAAACAATTTTTGTTTTTTTTATTTCTTCTCATCTTTCTCTTCCTTCTTTGATTGTGTAGCAGATGCACATTTCTGTTGCTAGTGAATGAGCTCCATTTACCTTTGCCCTTCTGACTATCCAGGAAGGCTTGATCTGCAATGCGCATAATAGACCTGTATTGCCTAGACTGATCTTCTTGCAATAGAACAGAAACTAACTCCTCAAATGACAAGGCATTTGGATTGCCTTTCATCATCAAATGAAGAGTAGAAGCAAAACTCTGATATGAATTAGGAAGACCATTCAGAACCCTCTACACAAGTGAGCTATCTGGTATATAACCTCATCAACAGAAATCAACTATTTCTTTAAGTCTTTGATCTTTGTTAGAAAACTGTCCATAGAATCACCTTCATTCATGTGCTCACTCTCCAACTGTTTTCGGAGGTAAGCAACACGAGCCTCATTCCTAGCTTGGTACAATGTGGTAAGTGTATCCCAAGCATCCTTGGTTGTTTTGCAAGAGCATATGTGAGGAATAATGGCACGTTTGACAGACAAAGCTATCAATGCACGTGCTTGGGCATCTTTTCCATCCCAACAAATTTGCTCTATAGTAGGTGCAATAGAAACCACAGCATGAACAAGAATTTGCAGAATATCATCATCTTTGAAACCTTCTACATTAGCTTTAGTACCTACAGTTGTAACAGTTGCATGTGTTTGATAGGACATTTTTCAACTCCTGCACAATGTTCCACAGTCCTTTTGCGACCAATACATGTCGCATCATATAATCCCATAATGGGTAGTTGGTACCATCTAACTTATCCTCAACAACCAACATATGGAATACATCACTACTTTCAGCCATGGCTAGTGACTAAAATACCTTGATGCAAAAAATTGACTGTATCTCAAAAAGTTGAACAGAACTGCCTAGAGGAATTATGCTAAACCTGTAGCAAACTTTGAGACACTTATATTGGCGAACCAAAACTGGTATACATCTTTGGCACAAAAGGAGGAAATAGCCCACACAAGCACTGCTATAGTGCATTTGGAGGCCAAAATGAGCTTAGATCGCAATTTTGGCACCACAAAGTGAAGTAGTCTTGATCTCGAAAACAGGTTGAGTATGCTCACCAAAATTCGTGCAATTCTGAGACTACAACTGGAGAGGTGTCAACGACGCCCTAGATGAAGTTGCAACCTGCTCTGATACCAATTGTTGGAGTTAGACATCTGCAGAAGCACGCGAACAACACAAGGAAGAAGAAGAAGCTTGGTGCACAACACACAATATTGAATGTATTACCACTAGAATGTATAAAGATAAGTAGCCCATTAGGGTAATAGTCATATATACAAGTCGAGGGAAAAAACTCCTAAAGAGGTAAAAACGTGCCTCGATGGTCTTGGTGTGTTCAGACACATCACTACCTAAATATATCAATAGATCCTCCTTATGCCTTAGGCATCATTACCTCTTATTATTATATCATCAACATATACACAAAGGTATATGGCTTCAAATTGATTCCGCTTAATGAAGAGTGAAGGATCTATATTGCTAACCATGAGTCCTTTCTCGTGAAAATAGGTGACAAGCCTATGATTCCAAGCTGGTGGGGCTTGATTTAGACCATACAGGGTCTTGTTTCACCTGCATACATGTTCATCGAATGATGAATCTTCAAAACCACGATCTTGATCCATATATACCTCTTCAAGTATCCAACCATTCAAAAATGCATTCTTTACATCCATCTGGTAAATCTTCTAGTGCTTGGAAGTTGCAATGATCATAAGCACTCTGATAGTTGGCATCTTTGCCACAAATGAAAACTTCTCTTCATTGTTAATATCTTCTACTTGTGCATATCCTTTGGCTACAAGTCTTCCTTTGGAGCTCTTGATGGTTCCATGAGAGTTCTTCTTCATTTGGTATATCCACCTAGATCCAATGATCTTCATAGATGAATTCTTGGGTACTAAGTCCCAAGTATGGTTTCCCTTCAATGCCTCAATCTATTCCTCCATTGAGTTCACCCATTCCAATTTCTTCTTTTCTTTCTCATAAGATGATGGCTCCTCAAATTTTGAATCATGTGCTAAATAGATAGAGTATCTAGTGACTAATAGGGTATCATAGCCATACCTCTCTCAATTTTTCTTTTCTCTAGTTAACGTTTTGATGGTTTTTTGAGAGGATTCTGCTACATCCCTCAACTCTTGCACTTTATCTTTGCTTTTGGAGTTCTAGAGTTAACTTCTATCCTTGAAGTCTTCCGATGATCTTAAGAGTCACTTGATGATTCAAATGTGATGGAATTCTTGCTTGATACATGTTGATATATTTTGGTAGCGATGTGTGAATGCACTTAGGATCAGAGAGTCACTTTTTCCCTCTTTAGGAGGTTTTTCCCCCAGCTTCTATATATGCCTATAACCCTAATGGGTCACTTCTCTTTGTAGATTGGTAATACATTCTCTATTGTGTGTTGTGCTCCAAGTTTTTCTTCTTCCTTGTGATGTTAGCATGCTCCCATAAAAACTCCAACAATTGGTAATCTGAGCATGTCGATGAATCATCTAGGAAATTGTCGATACCCCTCTAGTTACAATCTTAGAATCACACGAAAATTGGTGAGAATTCTCAAGGGAATTAGGAGTTCAAAATAGCTTCACTATGTGGTGTCAAAATTTGGATATGAGCTTGTTTTGGCTTCTGAACACACTATTAGAGTGCCTGTGTATGCAATTTCATCCTTTTGTGCCAAACATATATACATGTTTTGGTTTTCTAGTACAAGTATCTTGAAGTCTGGTACAGGTTTAGTGGAGCTTGACAAGATAGTTTTGCTCAACTTTTTGAGATACAATCATTTTCTTGCATTAGGGTATTTTAGTTAGTGGCCATGTCTAAAAGCAATGTATTATGTATGTTGGTCATTGAGGACAAGTTGGATGGTACCAATTACCCATTGTGGGTATATATGATGTATCATCTATTGTTTGTAAACGGACTATGGAATATTGTGTAATGTGTTGCAAAATGACCTAATATGCCTCCAAATACAGATATTGAAGGTGATGCAGATGGTGAAGAAGATGATGATCTTTGAACTCCTATTCATGTTGTAGTTCTTGCAACATCTACTACAAAGCAACTTTGATGGGATGGCAAAGATGCTCAAACACATGCATTGATAGCTTTGTTTGTCAAACATGCCATTATCCCTCATATTTTCCCTTGCAAAATAGCAAAGGATGTTTGGGATACACTTACCACTTTGTACTAGGCAAGAAATGAGGCTCGTGATGCTTATCTTTGAAAATAGTGGGAGGATGAGCATATGAATGAAGGAGATTCTAGGGACACTTTTTTGACAAAGATCAAAGATTTGAAGGAACAATTGATTTTTTCTAATGAAGTCTTGCCAAACAGTTCACTTGTGGAGACTGTAATGAATGGTCTTCTAGATTCCTATCATAGTTTTGCTTCTACTCTTCGGTTGATGATGAAAGGAAATCCAAATGCCTTAACATTTGAGGAGTTAGTCTCTGTTTTGGTACAAGAAGATGAGTCGAGGCAGAATAGGTCCCATATGCATTTAGCAAGTCAAGCTTTCTTATCTTGTCAGAAGGCCAAAGGTAAATGGAGCTCATCTGTTATCGGCCGCCATATTGGAAGTTGTATAAGTGAATCTTTTTTCGCACGCGTGAAACGTTGTTACGCAGACACCTTGTAATCTTTATAAAGCAATGAAAAAGAGACGCATAGTGATGTTCGTGGGATTCACCAGACTGTCTGTCTAGGTGGTTGAGTGAACGTTACTGTGTTGTTGTTGAGCAATCCTGAGTATATTGTTCTTGTTTCTGTTTTGTTATCTATCGATACCGGTCTGTTGGTGAGTTTCATAGATGTTCAGAAGATTATCCGACTGTGGTCTGAGCGAGTTACTCTGTGGAGTTTCTATGCCATTGTTCAATTAAGTAGGTGTATCGTGGTGTCGCTCTTCTTGTAATACATCGTAACGTGCTGAGGAAGTCTATGTGGTTGTGGTATTGTTTCTGGTATTCTGATCTGTATTGTATTGTCTTTAGTGTTGAGGTCTATCTTCATACGACAAAGATTAAGCTACAGTAAGGGTCTTCCTAAGTTGCATACTGAATCTTCAGTACTGTGTGTCTAAAACTATTGAGTTCTCTGTCTCTTCAGTGTTGTCTGATTGTTTGTGCCTATTCGGTAAAGGTTGAATTACTGCTATTGTCTCTAGTATTTCAGTAAGTTTATGTGCAAGCAATATAGCAATTTAGTATATTCGGTACACTTTGGATGGGTTTTGATCGAGAACTGTAAGCCGCTAAGCGTAACAGAGTCTTAATAGAGTTCTGCGCACCCGTATGTTGCTGTATGAGAAATGGTTAGTTTGGGAACCAAGTATAGGGCCTCTGTCTAACAGACCCCTACCACTCCCAAGAACCCAACTAGGTGGTTAAACGCATTTCTGACAGTTAGTCTCGCGTTTAACGTTTAACATCATCTACTAGAAAGCAAAACTATATTAATTTTGCACATTTGAAAAAGGAAGAAAAAGACGAGAAGAGATAAAAAAAGCCAAAATTGTTTTGAGAATATTTTAAAGGAAATGATGATGTCATAAAGAGTTTTCCAAAACCAATTGCAAAAGAGGCAAAGAAAAAAGATGCTAGAATGGTTGTTGTACAACCCTCTACACCTAAAATAGAGTGTAATAATCTTGTGCAGAATGAAGAATGAGCATTTATAATTGTTTGCACTTATGACCCATCTTCTCATGAATAGTGTATGTCTATAGTAGACTCAAATGTTTGGTACTTTGACACTGGAGCAACCAAACATATTACCTCATAGCATAGTTTCTTTTATTTGCTTGAGCATGCCTCTACAAGAAATACTATCACATGCACCAACAAATCCTCTTATCCTATCATGGGAGTTGGTAAGATTATGTTGACTACAGGTGATGGTAGTTCTTTCACATTGTTAGATGCTTTGTTTGTGCTAGGATCAAGGAAAATCTGTTGTCAATTTCAACATTAGCCAAGATCAGCTTGGTTGTCAAATTTGTTAATGACAGATGTACAGTTCATGATTTGTCAAATGGCGATGTTATTATTACTTTTGGACTTGTATGTCGTGGGCCTCATAAATTCACAAAATATGCAAAATGTGTGAATGATTTAGCATTTGCAGTTCAAGATTCTTAGGCTATCTCATATGCAAAGCTTTGGCATGCACAATTTGGTCATCTAAATTTAGCTAGATTACTATGCCTTCAAAAATATGAAAGGGTGTCCTCTCTTCCCAAACTTGATGTACCTCGTGATTTCTTTTCTTGGCCACTCCATTCTACTAAGGAGTGTACCTCGTGGTGATTTCAAGAGCTAAGTACTTCTTAAACCATGAAAAGACTTCATCCTTATGCTTCATGAAATATAAGATAGTCCATCTGCTAAAATCATCTATGAATTCCACATAATACCTTGATCCAAAGATTTGAAGGTTCTTTGCTTGGTCCCCAAACATCTACGTGAACAAGCTCAAAGATATCTCCATGTATGTAGCCTTTCTTGATGAATTGTTGAATGCATGACTTACCAAATTGACACACTACACTTGTATGTCATGTGTTGCTTTGATATGTTGGGCAGTCCAAGTAGATTCAGATCTCTACTGATTTGTTTGAGGGCTCTTTCTTCAATTTGAGCTAGCCTCTTACGCCAAAACTCTAATTCTGATAGAGTTTGAGTGCCATAATTGAACAAGGAAATATTCTTTGTGTCTTGGGGCTCGAATGTGAAAAACCTACCTATATTCTTTCCCCTTGCTATCTTCTTCAATCCCTAATATAGGTCCTCAACATATATTCCATGCTTCACAAATCTGATGTGCAAACCTTTCTCACCAATTTGGTCTATAATGATAAGGTTCTTTGTGATGATAGGCACATAAAGTAATTTTCTTAATAAGTTCATGTTACCATTCGATGTCTTCACATTACCTATCTTCTTAATTGGATGTCTTGTGTGTATAGCTCAGTCTGCAATTGTAGAGAGCTGATACCCTTTCGTCAGACCAAGGAGGTAGCATGTTCACTATGAGATAAAATAGACTTGAACACACTCATTGTGGGGCATCATATATATAGATCCTATCCTTGACACTTATACAAAAAAACTTGGACAAAATAGCAAATTGCTCTATTAGATGTTGGGAAGAAGTGAACTAACTAAAAAAAATTATATTATCACATGTCGTAACTAGGGATGACCCAGAAGTTACTTATAAACCACCTTCTACCCCAATAACTCAATGACCACAAAATTAATGTGGAAAGTAGCCTCTTCAATTCGAATTGGAATATCTTTAAAGAGGCCTATAGGTTGAACTTGCAATTGATTTTCCAATTGGATATAAAAGGGGGTTGGTTGTAAGTCAATCCAAACCAATTATTGGAATACTACTAAAGTGGCAATATTTACTCCACGGCCTTGATCTATTAATACGAACGGAATGGCACTACAACATATGAGGGGCATACTGACATTTTCCATACCAAGGGTCATGCCTTGGCATCGGTATGACCATTGAAAATGGTTGAAAAAAGCACGTAGGCCATACCAACTATCATTTGATCATCGGAGTAGCCATTAAAAATAAATGGTTGATACATGCATTGAAAGAACTTGGTGTGTGCGAGTACAAGCATCGGTATGAGCATTGGTAATTAGTTGGAAATACCGATCCTCATACTGACTATGTTTAAACTGGACCCTAGAGCAAAAATTCGGCATTTGCTCGCATTTTGAACTCAATTCTGCTACTTTTGAGTTTGCACGTGTGACCTGCATTGTGATCATATTGTGTATAGACACACACACACCTTTCCCTCTCTCTCTACACCTAGGTTGCATTATTTGTTATTCGACAATTCGTTTATTCATGAATAATTACGGAATTTTACGACACGCTCTTATTATTCGACCGAATTATTCAGTTACACATCAGCTTATTCGGATACACCCGAATAGTTTTTGCATGGAAATTCGACCCTTTTTTATCGATAATTTTTCGATCGAAAGCGTTTTTGATCGAAAAGCTTTCGATCGAAAAAATTTTTGCTCGAAAAATATTCGATCAAAAAATATTTTATAAAATAGTTGAACTAGACACATTTTTCCATAAAAGCTACTTTGTTCTTTACAAACTTAAAGAGTCGTAAAGAGAACAAGGTATACATTTTTTCCATATTAAATAATTGAAATTATTGTGATTGTTTGACTCATTGATTTTTACTTCGCAATAGTATATATATGTGAGTTTAAAATCTATTATGATTGATTCTTACTCATTTTTCATAAAAGCTACTTTGTTCTTTACAAACTTAATGTGTCGTAGAGAGAACAACGTATAAATTTTTTCCATATTAAATAATTGAAACTATTGTGATTGTTTGACTCATTGATTCTTACTTCACAATAGTATATATATGTGAATTTAAAATCTATTATGATTGATTCTTACTCATTTTTCATAAAAGCTATTTTGTTCTTTACGAACTTAAAGTGTCGTAGAGAGAACAAGGTATAATTTTTTGCTATAAATATTAAATAATTTAAACTATTGTGATTGTTCGACTCAATATTGATTCTTACTTCACAATAGTATGTGTAAATGTATGTGCATATGATTAGGAATTTGAAATATATTAAATAATTTAATATATTGTGATTGTCTGATACATCATTGATTCTTACTTCATCAGCATATGTGTAAGTGTATGTGCATATGATTAAGAATTTAAAATCTATTGTGATACAGTAAATTTATTATTGAAAGATGTAGGTAGATTATGTTTGACTCAATAATGATTTTAACTTCAAAATAGTATATGTATGTGTGTGTATGAGTATGTGTATGCATATGAGTGTATAATTGTGAATGAAAAATCTATTGTGATTGTCTGACTCAATATTGATTCTTACTTCACAATAGTATGTGTAAGTGTATGTGCATATGATCAGGAATTTAAAATATATTGTGATTGTTTGACTTAATATTGATTCGTATTTCACAATAGTATGTGTAAGTATATGTATGTGTAAATGTATATGTGTGTATGAATGAAAATTAAAATCTATTGTGATTTTTTAACTCAACAATGATTTTTACTTCACAATAGTATGTGTAATTATAATTTGTATATGGGTGTATGATTGAGAATTAAAGTCTTTTGTAATTGTTTGACTCAACCTTGATCAAAATATCTTGTTTGATATTGATTTATATTGTTTTTTTTGTAGGTATAGTCTTCATAAAGCAATTTGCAAGCACTATGGGAAAGGGAAAAGAATGGTCATATGTGATGTTCATCAAGAGGGTAAAACAGTATCCATAATACAATGCAAATGTTGTGGGCATTGTTATGTAGGAAATGCAACTCGAATAAAAGAGCATCTCTTTAGTACAGGTAATAATGTGGCAGGATGCTCTAATCCAGATAGTGATATATGGGTACATTTTGCAAATTATGCAAATAAATGTAAATCTCAAGGTATCACAGCAAAAAGATTCAAAAGCATGAGTAGTTCACAGCACTTTCAAAGTAGCCCAAGTGTAGAGCAAGAATGAGTAGATGCATCGATGATAGTAGAGGATCATCAGGATATTTCTACTCAAGTCTCCCAAACTGTTTTTGAGAATAACCAAGATACATGTACTCCATTTTCTCCAACTGCATCAAAAAAGAGTGGAGTTGGTGAATGTAGTAAAAAATGGTGGATCTAATACTTTGTCACCATGCTTTGTCTGCAATAGATCACAAAATACTATAGATGTAGGTTTTGAAAAGCAAGATTGTCTCGAGCTTCATATTAAATGGACTCAAGCAATCTTAGCATGTGGGATTCCTTTCAATGTTATTCGTAATCTTATTTTCAAAGATGCTTTGATGTCAACTGCACGAAAAGGTTTCATCATGCTAGATTATAACAAAATGTGAACAAAGTATGTAGATAAAGTGAAAAAAAGTACTGAAGCTATTTTAAAGCGAACAATACTTGATTATGTACCCATGTATGGATGCGCAATAGCATTGGAGGGATGGACAAGTTGTCAAAAGAAACCATTGATTAATGTCATGGTTATATGTTCAAAAGGAAACATGTTTTTAGAATTTGTTGATACTTCTCTTAAAGAGAAAAGTTTGGATTTTCTTGTAAAGGTATATGAACATGCTATATCCTGCATGGGTGGTCCGAAGAATCTGACTGCGATAGTGACAGATAATGCCTCTAATTTTTGAAGTGATGGAATCACAATTCAAAACAAGTATGGAGGCATTACTTGGGTTCCATGTGCAGCTCAAACATTAAAATTATTATTGAAAGATATAGGTAGATTATCTTTCATTAAACAAAGCTTATTAGATGCAAATCATGTGGTCAAATTTATTAGAGAGCATCAATTTTCATATTTGCTCTTCCGATCAAAATCTCCCAATAAAGCACTTCAGATTTTTTGTGCCACACAATTCGCAACTGCTTATGTTGTACTCGATGGATTATTAGAAGTTAAGCCAGCTCTTGTACAAATGATTGCTGATCCAAGATGGGAGGCATGGCTAGAGAAGTATTCTTCTTGTCGAGTTGCAACATCCAAATGTACGTGTCTAATAGAATCACATAATTTTTGGCATAATCTTGAAAAAAATATTGGTATCACTAAACCTTTTGTGGAACTTTTACGAATGGTTGATACTGATAAATTTGTAATTGGAAAAGTTTATTGGATTATGTCAGAAGCTAGTCAAAAAGTAAAAAGACTTTAATCAATTTTCATTACGAGAGAAAACACAGATTGTATCATTAGCAGAGAAGAGATGGACGCAAATGCATACTCATTTGCATGGAACAACATTTGTTTTGGATCCAACATTTCAACTCAATGGTCAAGCATCAAACAAAGAAGTCACAGCAAACTTCAAAACCACATGTCAATTATTACTTCCAGGTACAGATGGTTGAGATGCATTCCACCAAAGAGTAGCGTATGTAAATCGAGAAGGATCTTTTGGAGATCAATGGCATATTGAAGCGATTCAAAAGCATCCACCTCCTATTTGGTGGAGGTGAAGTAGTGGAGTTGCAACATATAGCTATGAGAGTGCTTTCAGTAGTAGCGTCAAGTGGTAGTTGTGAATGTAATTGGAGTGCCTATGATTTTCTTCATTCAAAACGAAGAAATCGCTTAAGTGTATCACGTGCTAATGATTTGGTATATGTGTTTTGTAATATGAATTTGTTATATGCTCCAACCAAGATAGCTTCTACAGCAGCCCAACAAACTTTTGGAGAATTTCAAACTCATGAAAGTTTAACAAATGATTCATGGAGGGATCATGACTTAGATGTAGATCATAATGATGGTTTAGTCATGGAAGAAATAGATGACATGGTACCTGTCATAGATGATGATATTCAAAATGAAGAAAATGATGTACTGTGAATACTATGATTATATTCAGTTGCAAAATGGAATACAAGTCATGTCTTTGATTACAAAAAAAGCTTGCCTACTCAGTGTTTTCTGTTGATGTATAAAACACCACAAGAAATGAATTAATGTGACACTAGAACACCTCTATGGTCACCATTAACTCATTGCCACTCCAAACTTTGAGAAATGATAGCTTAAAGTGAGAACTTTGCTTCTACAGAAATTCCTAGTCACCGAAATGACATACTTTCAGTATTTTGCTAATTTCTCCTATCTCAAGTATGCTTTCTCCATGAAACTTTATAGGCTGAAACTAGAAGAGTAGAGCTTTCCAACAAGCTATCATATGCATCAAACAGAGCTCTAGAACTCAAGTTATGGCCCTCACAAGATGACCCTGTATGACCTTCCAAGACTGGAAATCTTGCCTGTTTTAGTATTTCTGATGTCCAAAAATAAAAAATTCGATGCCTGGCATCGAATTTCAGTCCAAGTCGATGCCGGGCATCGACTTTGGGCTTTTTTAGGCCCTTTTTCTGCACCAGAAATACTCTCTTTTACACACACATGAAGAAGACCACTTGTATGCTAGAAGTCGATGCCAGGCATCGACTTTATGCTCAAACTCGATGCCAGGCATCGAGTTGCTCCACAAACTTCATATTTTTAAAAGATTCAACAATAGTTAACACACAGAGAATGAAAAAATGACTTATCAGCCAAGATTCGATGCCAGGCATCGAATTGCGCAGAAAACTTGAACTTTTGAATTCATCACACAGTAGGCAAACATGGAGATGATGGAGAGAGACTCATACACAGAACTTTACTCAGTTCTTCTCATAACTATAAAAAACTCAGAAGTTTTACAGATGCTTTCTCACTCAGAGAAGCCCGACTATACTCAGTCATACAAAAATGAGTTCTTCTCACTTTCTCATTGTCTTCCTCCTTCTTCTTCTCATCGCGTCAGTTAATACTAACTAACTTATATAGATTTTCTCATTCCCGTGATTTTTAAAAAACTTCTAGAACTAAAGTGAACTAACTTTACAAGTATGATACACTTGTGAATTTGTCCCTTCACATAGGCATAGGGTTTTCTTTCTAAGATTTGACCTTCAAATATATGTCTAATTAGTGATTGTTTCTCCAACAGCTCCCCCTCAATCACTAATTGACATTCCCTGTTTCTTCATATCTTCTTCTTTTCTTTTACTCCTGCCATGCTTTTGAATCTGCTGGTCTTCACACCATCCAAGCTCTTTGTCATTATGTCTGCTAATTGATCTGTAGTAGAAATGTATTCCACTTCAATCTCCTTCTCCATTACCTTTTCTCTGAGAAAATGATACTGTATCTCTATGTGCTTTGTTCTTGCATGAAATACTGGATTTGCTGCAAGATAAAGTGAACTCATATTATCTCCATGTATTGTAGGTGTACCTTGATCAATGCCTAAGCTCTTGAACAATGTCTGCATCCATATGGCTTCCTTAGCTGCTTCCACAAGTCCTTTGTACTCTGCTTCAGTTGATGATAATGCTACTGTATGTTGTTTCTTTGAACACCAACTTACAAGCTTATCACCAATATATATCATGTAACCATGAGTTGATCTTCTGTCATCTTGGTTACCTGCCCAATCTGAATCACTATAGGCTCTCAATTTCAAATCTGATGTAAAAGGATAATATAATCCTTCCTTTATAGTTCGTTTGATATATCTGAGAACTCTTTGACCTGCAATCCAATGTGGGTCCTTTGGACAATGCATGAATTGTGACAAAACTCCCACTGCATAACTAAGATCAGGTCTTGTTAGTGTAGCATAAATCAAACTACCCACAAGAGATTGATACTTCCTCATATCTTTGTAGTCTGCACCATCATATTTACTGAGCTTGTGATTAACTTCAAGTGGAGTTGAAGCTTCTCTGCAATTTTCCATATCAAACTTCTTCAACAAGTTCAGAAGATACCTTTCTTGTGACACATATATGCCATGATCTGTATAAGTAACTTCCATTCCAAGAAAGTATGATAACTTTCCTAGGTCACTGATCTTAAACTCTTTCTCAAGTAATCTCTTTACCTCCTTGATTCCTTCATCTGAAGTACCTGTGATTATAATGTCATCTACATAAATACAAATGTAGATTGTACCTTCCTCTGTTCTTTTGATAAGTAGACTTGAATCTGCTTTTGAACTTTGATATCCAAGATCATTGAGATACTTCACCAGTCTATAGTTCCAAGCTCTTAGAGCTTGCTTCAATCCATACAATGCTCTTCTCAACCTGCAAACAAAATTTGGATACCTGGAATCTATAAACCCTTGAGGTTGTTCCATGTATACTTCATCTGATATGTATCCATTCAAGAATGCATTCTTTATATCCAATTGACTTAGAGTCCATCCTTTTGAAGCTGCAATAGCAATGATTGTCCTTATAGTTGACATCTTAGCTACAGGACTAAATGTCTCATCATAATCTATGCCATAGGTCTGGGCATAGCCTTTCACCACCAATCTAGCTTTGTATCTGGCTATACTTCCATCTGCAAGCTTCTTCACTTTATAAACCCATTTATTTCCAATAACTTTCTTACCATTTGGTTTAGGAAAAAGTTCCCATGTCTTGTTCTCCTCCAGTGCATTGAACTCTTCCTTCATTGCTTCTTCCCATTGCTTTTTACCTTTAGCTTCATCATAGTTCTGAGGTTCTTCATCATCTTTGACCATATATGCATAGTTCTTCTGAGTTATGTAAGAAGTATCATAAGAATACCTTTCTGGTTGTCTCCTTGTCCTGCTTGACCTTCTTGGTTCACATTCTTCATAAGTTTCTGGATACACTTCTTCATCAAATATAGGAGCTTCTTCATTCATTCTTGTTAATCCACTTCTGGATGTACTTGCTTGCATATAGTCTTCATCTCTATTCACCTGCACAATTGATTTTCCTTTCTCACATCTTCTTACCTCTTCTTCAAATTCTTCAGCTGTATGACTTTGATCTGCATACCAACTTTTCTGTTCATCAAATGTAACATCTCTAGAAACAATAAATTGTTTGGTTAGAGGATTCCACAATCTGTAACCCATCTGCTTTTCATCATAACCAATGAACACATATTTTTCTGCCTTTGGTTCAAGTTTATGCCTAAGTTGTGATGGCACATAAGCATATGCAATTGATCCAAACACTCTACAATGATCTAGTGTTGGTTTCTTACCCCACCAAGCTTCATATGGAGTCATTCCATTCAGAGCTGCACATGGTAATCTATTCACAAGATATGTGGCTGTATTTACAGCCTCAGCCCAAAGATAATTTGGACAGTTCTTCTCCTTTAGCATAGCTCTAGCAAACTCAACCAAAGTCCTGTTCCTTCTTTCTGCTACACCATTTTGTTGTGGTGTATACCTGCAAGTTATTTCTCTCTTAATACCTGCATTCCAAAGATAATCATTGAACTCTTGGGAGAAATATTCTCCCCCTCCATCAGACCTCAGTCTCTTAAGCTTTTGACCTGTGACTCTCTCTGCATATGCATGAAAATGCTTGAAAGCTCCAAACACTTCTGATCTTTCCTTCAAAACATATAATGTTATCCATCTTGTAGCATCATCAATAAAAAGAACATAATACCTTGAGCCACTGATAGATCCTTCTTTTGTTGGTCCCCATACATCTGTATGAATGAGCTCAAGTACTCCATCATGTTTGAATCCTTTCTTTTGAAATGGTAACCTGTGTGCTTTACCCATTTGACATGCTTCACATTTATAAACCATATGTTGACTTTGCACATTTGGTAATCCTAGTACAGACTGATTAGCAACCATAGCTTTAATTCCTCTTTCATTGAAATGACCTAATCTCTTATGCCAGAGATCAAGTTCTGTAATCACTGCTTCACCATGTGTGAGCAAAGCTTGACCAATGTTCCCTTGCACTCTTAAAGTAAAGAGTCTACCTTCTTTCTTACCAGAGACAATCTGATTATATCCATTCTCTGGATCTTCCACAAATACTCCTTCATTTGTAAACCTGACTTGAAAACCTTTTTCAACTATCTGTCCCACACTAATCAAGTTTTTAGGTATTGTAGGAACATACAAAACATTGGTTAGCAAATCTGCTCCACTCTTGCATTTCACTTTTCCAATTGAATGTACACTATGTCTTGTATTATCACCAGTTTGAACTGTGTGACTAGAAATGCCTTTTTCCAAATCTGACATCAATTCTATGTTTCCTGACAAATGATTAGAACATCCAGAGTCAATGTAAAATACCTTTAGATCTTCTTTGTCTGATGTGCTGATTGAATTCATCATCAATGATGTATGACTTTCATTCTGTGTGTCATTTGCATAGTTGTAGTAGGTGGTGTTGTAGGATTGATTCTGTCCCCAACTTCTTCCTCCACCTCTACCATAGCCTCCTCTTTGACTTTGTCTACCTCTTTGAAAATTACTTTGATATCTTCCACCTCGACCTCTGCTATTGTTGTTTTGATTCTGGTTTGATCCTTGTTGGTTGTGCCAACAGTCATGAGCCAAATGATTACTCAATCCACAGATCCAGCAAGCCTTTTTGTTGTTATTCTGATTACCTCTTCCTCTTCCAAAACCTCTTGCTCTTCCTCTGCCAGTGCCTTTACCTCTTGCATAATAAGCTTGAGAATTAGACTCCCCTTCATCCTTTGCTTTACCTTTATCTCCTTTCTTCTTATTCTTCATGTACATTGCAGAACTTTGACCTTTATCTCCATCTCCCTTCAAGTCTTGCTCATATGTGAGCATCAAACCAAGCAACTGGTTCAAATCTGGAACATAATGATTTAATGAAAGTTCTGTTGATAAGACAAAAGGTTTCCACCTTTCATCCCCTCTCAAACCTGCAAGTAGTTGAGCAATCAATCTGTGATCTTCAACATCTTCATCTATGGATCCAAGTCTATCTGCTAGATCCTTCATCTTAGTGACATAATCACTAATGGTTTGACTTGGCTTCTTCTTGAATGTTGTAAACTCTGACCATAGACTTGCTTTCCGTGCTTTAGTAGTGCTTTGGAAATGATATTCCAATGCATTCCATATATCTTCTGATGATTCCAATCCTCTGATGTGTGGTAGCAAATGATCTGAGATTGTATTGTAGATGTAGGCTTTTGCACTTGCATCCTTCTTCTGCCAATGCTTTAAAGCATCAAGTTCTTCTTTCTTTGGTCGGCTTTCATCTTCAAATACTGGCTTCTCTTCTTCACCTGTTACATATACCATGAGATCCTTACTCATAAGTAAGGCTTCCATTCTCATTACCCATGCGGGGTAATTATCTCTGTCCAGCTTGTCAATGGAGATATGATCTGCCATAGTTCTTTCCTTCTGCTGCAACCTGTGAGCTTAAAGGATAAAGGATAATACCTTTTGAAGTTCTTTGTGTATGAGGATACTTTTGAAGTAGCCTTTTGATGCCTTGTGTCTTCAAATGCTTCACCTTTCAAACTTTACTGGAAAACTTTACAAAACTTCTCGTACCTTTGTCGTCTTCTGCTCTCGAGAATCTTTCTGCTCTGATACCACTTGTTGATGTATAAAACACCACAAGAAATGAATTAATGTGACACTAGAACACCTCTATGGTCACCATTAACTCATTGCCACTCCAAACTTTGAGAAATGATAGCTTAAAGTGAGAACTTTGCTTCTACAGAAATTCCTAGTCACCGAAATGACATACCTTCAGTATTTTGCTAATTTCTCCTATCTCAAGTATGCTTTCTCCATGAAACTTTATAGGCTGAAACTAGAAGAGTAGAGCTTTCCAACAAGCTATCATATGCATCAAACGGAGCTCTAGAACTCAAGTTATGGCCCTCACAAGATGACCCTGTATGACCTTCCAAGACTGGAAATCTTGCCTGTTTTAGTATTTCTGATGTCCAAAAATAAAAAATTCGATGCCTGGCATCGAATTTCAGTCCAAGTCGATGCCGGGCATCGACTTTGGGCTTTTTTAGGCCCTTTTTCTGCACCAGAAATACTCTCTTTTACACACACATGAAGAAGACCACTTGTATGCTAGAAGTCGATGCCAGGCATCGACTTTATGCTCAAACTCGATGCCAGGCATCGAGTTGCTCCACAAACTTCATATTTTTAAAAGATTCAACAATAGTTAACACACAGAGAATGAAAAAATGACTTATCAGCCAAGATTCGATGCCAGGCATCGAATTGCTCAGAAAACTTGAACTTTTGAATTCATCACACAGTAGGCAAACATGGAGATGATGGAGAGAGACTCATACACATAACTTTACTCAGTTCTTCTCATAACTATAAAAAACTCAGAAGTTTTACAGATGCTTTCTCACTCAGAGAAGCCCGACTATACTCAGTCATACAAAAATGAGTTCTTCTCACTTTCTCATTGTCTTCCTCCTTCTTCTTCTCATCGCGTCAGTTAATACTAACTAACTTATATAGATTTTCTCATTCCCGTGATTTTTAAAAAACTTCTAGAACTAAAGTGAACTAACTTTACAAGTATGATACACTTGTGAATTTGTCCCTTCACATAGGCATAGGGTTTTCTTTCTAAGATTTGACCTTCAAATATATGTCTAATTAGTGATTGTTTCTCCAACATTTTCTTGATTCAATAACTCATCGGTAGTAAACCGATCAAAAGATGATGATGCCTCTGAGAGTCTTCCATATTTGCTCTCATAAGCATCCACAAAAATTTGTAAATTTTTCTCTTGATTTTGTTGATCATCAATCCTCTTTTGTTGATCATCTATTGCTCTTCATAATGTAGGAATTGTTAATCCTTCATTGTATAATTATGCCTCTTTGTGATGACAAATCATGTAAAAGATTATGTTCTTTAGGTAGCAAAATGTAGGGCTGCTTTCGAGGAAGAGGGCCTTTGTTTCCTTGATTATGAAATTCGGCTTGATTTTGAGGATGACCCAAACCGATACCTACATTCTTCGGACGATCATCCCAATCTACACGTTGATGAAGAATATCTTTTACAAAAACCTTTTGAATGAAATATAATGCTATCTGATTATTATTTGGTAATGATCTCTCAACTTGCACAAAGCATCGAAGTAGCGTTTTTGCTAATCCTTTATGTTGTAAGTCTGAAAGCTTTAAGGGTGCTGTTTCTTTTGCCCTTCCTGTAACCCGAAAGAGAACATCACGAACAAAATAATTTGGACATAGCTTTTTTACTTCTTTCATTGATAATGCTTCTTCTTCTAATCCCTCTAGCTCTAAATCTTGATGGAATAAAAATGCTAATCCTGATTGTGCAAATTGAGCATTTTGCTCAGATAAAATCCTTTGAGATTCAGTATGATCAAGATCATCATTTACATCTGGCATTCATGCCATGTTTTACTTCCACGAAATAAAAACACGAATTTTATCTTAAGAGAATTCAAATGAATGCACAATATTTAATTCACATATGTTAAATGAATCCACAACATTTAATCCATATAACTCAGATGATACCACAACATTTAATCCACATAACTCAGATGATACCACAACATTTACTCCACTTAATACAAATGATTACACTTCATTTCATCCACTTAACTCAAATGTAAACACCTCATTTATTCCACATAATTCAAATGAATCCACAAGATTTAATTCAAATGTGTTAAATGAATCCATGACATTTAATCCACATAACTCAAATGATACCACAACATTTAATCCACATAACTCAGATGATACCACAACATTTACTCCACTTAATACAAATGATTACACTTCATTTCATCCACTTAACTAAAATGTAAACACCATTTATTCCACATAATTCAAATGAATCCACAAAATTTAATTCACATATGTTAAATGAATCCACAACATTTAATCCACATCCCTCAAATGATAGCAGTTCATTTACTCCACTTAACTCAAATGCTACCACAACATTTACTCCACTTAATACAAATCTTCATTTCATCCACTTAACTCAAATGTAAACACTTTGTTTATTCCACATAATTCAAATGAATCCACAAGATTTAATTTATATTTGTTAAATGAATCCACAACGTTTAATCCACAACTCAAATGATAGCACTTCATTTACTCCACATAATTCACTTAACTCAAATGTAAACACTTCATTTAATCTAGATAGTTCAAATGAATACATATCGTTTTCAATATGCTCATAATCCATCTGTCGTGGATATCTTTAAACCATATCGAGTAAGATGCGAGAATACTCTAAGCAGTTCACGTGCGCCTACTTTTTTGCTACATCTTTGTCAGAAGCTAATTCTAAAACATACTTGAACTTGTAAATCCCATTCTTATCAATGGGATAACTATTGAAATCTATATATTTTAGGAGTCGTAACAGGAGTGTCGAAATTGTAAATATCTCCTGAATCTTATTAAAGGTGGAGGATTAGTGGATATGTATTTGGGTGCAATCGACCAGTACTTTCGAATCCACTCGTTTCTAGTAGATATTTCTAGATTAGGTAGCTTTGGAAAACCTTTTTGGTTGGTAAATAGGTCGCTCTACCAAAAGCACATAATCCGATGTAAGTTTGTTGATCTTCAAGATGCAACAAGATGTTGCTTGGATGGAGATCGTTATGGGATATATTACAAGTGTGTAAAAATGATATTGTTTGTAATAGGCCATTGATCAGCTTCCAAATATTTGTTTTCATGGTTGTTATATCTCCTTCTGTGTCCTTCACACCTCTGCTTCGTGGTATGTTTACGTATTCTTTCTTCATTCTGTCTAGCCACATGTCCAATGTACCACCATTCCAAAAGTTGAAAATGAGGCACGTACTTTTGCTATGGTGTCTAGCCAAACCAAGTGGACTAATAACTCCACTATGCATAATAGATAACACTGTGGCTTCATTTTCTCATGTTTGTATGTCAGCACCATGTAATTTGAATAGCTTGGCCACAAACACTTCATTGCTGAATCTCGGGTGGGATATCTCGACTTTATGAATCATGCCATATTGTCCTTCCCCCACGAGAGCTGCATCTTCAAAAAGGATAGAGGAATATGGGAGCAAACAAAGATTGTTCGATGTTTGATCTCCCGTATTCACACATACATCTCTTGTATTTGGATCTACCTATGCTCTCACAAGGTGTTCAGCGTGTCCAATTTTAATCGTTTTCCTCTCTTCATAGTCTAATAATGTAAATCGATAAATTTAATTTTATCCATGATCTTCCATTGTTGCATTGGGATGTTAGAATCATCCCCATCAATGGTATAAGAGCCATTTTGGAGGCTTGAAGACATCAATGGGCATCATATTGAAGACTTGAAGGGATCAACAAAACTCGTGGAAGAACAAAGAGGACTTATCAAAGCAAGAAGACATCGAAAGGGAGCTACATCGATCGAGATCTCAGTTAGTCAAAGGTTAGCGAGGGAGAAGCTATCAAAAGGTAATATCCACACCTTCTAAAGCATACAAACAGTTGACACGAAGCTAGAGGATCATCTTAGAGCTCAATATGGTTGAGTATAATGCACAAATAGAGAAGTTAGAGCAATTATCAAACATGGAAATTTAGAGTTAGCAACTACCTTATGGGCAAAGGATTGCGGGGATTAGTGAGCGGCATGATGCCAAAGCCTTATGTACATGATCCATCATTTCAAGGGTAGGTTAAGGCACTTAATGAATGGATAGAAAGGGATAGAAGGGTCATACTATTCATTCTATCCCAACACATAAGCAATAGCATGATAGGGCATATACAAGACTTGCACACATCCAAGAAGGTTTGTGAGACCTTGAGAGATTGTTCTCTTCATCAACCAAGGCAAGGAAGATTCAGCTCATGAATGAGCTAAATAATCTTAGGAAAGCACCAAGTACTAACATAAATGAGTACATTTTGAATGTTAAGGATCTTGCAAATGCCCTAGGCTCAATTGGGAGCCCAATCAAAGATGATGATCTTGTCGTGCACACTCTGAATGGCTTGAGAGAGGATGAAAAGTGGACTGAATTCACCACATCAATTTATGTGAGGGATTCCCTACCAGAATTTGATCAATTAGTCACATTGTTCTTTAATTTACACTCACCCATCACTCAAGGAAATGTAGAGACAGGGGATGACACTAAGCATGAGATTACACATGTGGGAGATGTTGCATTGAATGGATCTCAAAGCTCCAAGGTGTTGAAGGATGTGTTGCACGTGCCAAGCATCACAAAGAACTTGGTTTCGGTAGTTCAAATGGTTGAAAGAGGTTATGAGGTGAGGTTCAATGATCAAGGATGTTTTGTTGAAGACCCCATGCAGGACCACAAACTCATAGCAAAATGAAAGAAGCAAGGAAGATTCTTCACCATGGAGGTAAAGCCATCAACCCTACACTGTCTACTTGTCAATTGGAAATAAACAAATTGTAGAAATTGACTTATGGCATAAAAGAATTGGTCACATAAACTTACAAAGGATGAAGTACATGCAAAGGAAGGGCTTGGTGAGTGGTCTACCTGATCTTACATCTCAAAATATGCAACATTTGTGCCATGATTGTCAATTAGGGAAACAAAGCTGATTTCCATTCAAGAAGGGAGCACATGTAAGCAATGAAGTGTTGAATCTCATACACACAGATGTATGGGACCTACAAGTGAGCCATCCATTGGAGGTAATAGATATTTTATCACATTTATAGATAATCATTCAAGGTTTGTTTGGATGTATTGCATGAACTCAAAGTCAGAAGTATTTTACCACTTCAAGAGGTTTAAAAACCTAGTGGAGAAGGAAACAGGGAAGTATATAGAATCTTAGATCGAATGGAGGGGGAGAGTATTTTTCAAAGGAATTTTCAGATTTTTTACATGACCATGGCATCAAAAGGCAATTCACTTGCGGGTATACACCTCAACAAATGGGGTGGCAGAGAGGAAGAATAGATACATAGCAGAAGTGGCTAGAGCTTTGTTAAATGAAATGAATGTTCCTAACTCTTATTGGGCTGATGCAATAAATACATGCATATACATTATGAATAGGTGTCCAACCTTAGAAGCACATGGAGTTACACCTTATGAATCTTGGTGTGGTAAGAAACCCAACCTTTCACATCTCAAAGTATTTGGTTGTGTGTGTTATGTTCACATACCTCAAGAATTGAGACACAAGCTAGACCCAAAGGCTGATAGGTGTATATTTCTTGGATATTCTTCAAAGCAAAAGGGTTTAAGATTCTATAACTCTTGCACCAAAGAGCTTAAGGTTTCTAGGGATGTAATATTTGATGAGTTTCTTCTTTGGTATGGTAGCAAAGATGTGTTACAGGTTGATGATGCATACGAAGCCAAGAAGAAGTTCAAAGAGCAACAAAAAAGCATGGAGATGAGTGGTCCAACCACTTCAAGCACACCATCAAAGGAGAGTACTACATTAGCTTGGCATGGAAGGACAAGGAATGAAGCTCATTCAAGTGAAGGAAGTAGCAAAGGAAAGGAAAAGGCAAATGATGAAGACCATCGATGGGTAGACATGGAATCTACAAGTGATGAAGATATGGAAAAATTAGAGACTCTAGGATTTAAAGCATATAAAACAAGGATGAGGAGATTCCTACCACATAATGGTGAGGTAAGTTCATCCAATAGGGTTAAATACCCTGTTCAAAGTTTAATGTATGATTCATTCATTGCAAGACACTATGCCTATATGAGTCAAGTTATAGCTTGTGAAGAACCCAAATTTTTTTTAAGAAGCAAATAAGCATAGGGAATGGATTGAAGACATGGAGGAGGAAGTCAAAGCACTTGAACAAAATGACTCTTGGTCATTGGTGCCAAAAACAAAGGACATGAAAGTCATTGGCAACAAATGGGTGTACAAAGTAAAGAGGCATGCAAATGGGAGCATCTCTCGGTATAAAGCAATGCTGGCTGCCAAAGGTTTTGCTCAAACCTATGGCATAGACTTTGAGGACTCCAGTAGCTAAGATGTCCACCATCAGAAGTTTGATTGCAATTTCAGCCTCAAAAGGTTGGAAGATGTACCAGTTGGATGTGAAGAACGTTTTTCTAAATGGAGAGCTTGAAGAGGTAGTTTTCATGGAGCAGCCCCAAGGCTTTGAAGATGAGAGGTTTCCACATCATGTATGTAGGCTAAAGAAGGCTCTTTATGGACTCAAGCAAGCCCCAAGAGCTTGGAATCAAAGACTTGCGCACTACTTGGTAAAATGTGGATACAATGAGAGTCATGCAGACCCATCACTCTTTGTGGAGAAGGAAGGTAGCAAAATTGTTTTCATTTGTATATATGTTGATGATTTGATCATTATAGGTGATGATGAATCCAACATAAAGGACATAAAAAGGAAGCTTGGATGTGAGTTTAAAATCACAGATCTAGGGATTTTAAGGTACTTCCTTGGGAGTGAACTACTATATAAAGAGGAAGGTATATACTTGATGCAAAGGAAATACATTTTAGATAGGAAGAAGTTTGGCTTGTGTGATTGCAAGCCCATTTTAAATCCATTAGAAATAAATATTAAACTAAGTTCTCATGAAAGTGAAGAACTAAAGGAGGTGACCATGTATAGGTCAGTAATTGGTCCTCTCTTGTATGCTACTATGATGAGACCATATATTGCACATGTAGTTGGAGTTAGTGTGATAGTGTTCAAGAAGAGGAACTCCTTCTAGTATTTTTACACTTGTGAACTGTTGCAAAAATGGCAAGTGCTAAGGGAATAAGTCAACTCATGAGTGATAAGTTAGACAAGAATAAATTTCATGCTTGGAGATTTAGAATGAAAAATTTCATGATGGGAAAAGGGGGAAAAGGCTACCAGAAGTACATCGAAGGATACAATGAAAATGCTCTGCGGTTATTAGACAGGAATTAGAGTTAGACTAGTTAAGTGCATATGAAGAGTGGAATTGAGGAGCAAGGAAGGTAATGCATTAGTTTTCTATTAGCATACAAGATAGCATGACTGGGCACATATAGGATGCCAAAACTCAAAAAGAGGCTTGGAATAATTTGGTCACATTCTATGAGACCAATACAAGGACATGGAAATGGCAACTCAAGGATGAGTTGCATGCACTAGAGGAAAAGAGCATCTCAGTAAGTGACTACACCCTAAAAATCAAAAGCATATGTGAATCACTTGCATCTATTGACATCAATGTAAAAGATGATGATAAAGTGGAAATGTGCCTTCATGGTTTAGGAATTACATATAAGCAGTTCAAAAAATCTATTTGGAACAAGGAGAATATTCTAAATTTTACTATTCTTGTGTCCATGCTCATAATTTAAGAAAAGAACCTTGATGGAGACTCAAATTCCCAAGGAAAAGTTGGTTTTGGGCAGGTATTCTACTCTATAGAGGAAGAGGCCGACGAAGAGGCTTCGAAAGTGGAAGAGGAAACAAGAACTAGGACCAAGGTCAACATCAGAATAATGAAGGAGGTAGAGGAAAATTTTGAGGTAGGGGTAGAAAAAGAGGTTGTAGAAATTTTCAAAGAAATGATTTAGGTAATGATAGTACGAGATGCTAGAATTGTGGTAAACGTAGTCACTTTGAACATGATTGCAAGTTGAAGAATCAAAACAAAAAAAAGCAACAAAACAATTATGCATCCACAAGTGCAGATGATTCAGAGAAGCTTTCCATTTTACAACATCACATGATGAATAAAAATTTCTAAAAGTAGAGTGGTAATGTCTAGTATGTTGATTTAGGTCCCCCAAATCACATGACCAATCATGTAAAACGGTTTAGTAGTTTGCAAAAATTGCCTGCTCCTGGGTTTGTTGAAACAGGTGATGATACATCACATCCTATCAAGCATATAGGAAAGATAGCACTATCCAAGGAGGATGGGAAGGTAAAACATCTTGTCGGTGTACCACATGTTTGGAATATAACAAAGAACCTAGTTTCTATTAGAGAAATGGTTGGCTATGGATTACAAGTGAGGTTCAATGCTAATGGTTTTATATAGAGGAGTATAAACATGGAAAGCTGATCGCGAAAGGAAACAAAGTGGTGAGGATGTTCACATCGAATGTCAAAATTCATGAAATGAATACAACCATGTTCGGAAGAAGTACAGGCGTTAATGGTGACATACATATTTGGCATAAGCAAATTGGACATGCAAATTTGTAGAGGATAAATTTGATTCATTTGAAGGAGCTTGTCAGTGCATGCTGACAGTAGCCAAACAAGTCAAAGAGAGTCACGATAGAGCAAAGGCCAAGTAGGAATGAGTAGACCAGGAAGTCAACAAAAATTTGACAACTAGGCCTATCAAATTTCCAAGTCTTAATTCTTAGAAACAATGACTTTGATCACTACATGCCATTGTAAATTCCATTTTTGAAAATCCCAACTCCATTTTGTTCAAGTCTAGTCCTCAAGGTTGAGGAGTGTTAGATCCATGTACATACCGATTTTCATAATTTTTAACACTCGATTGAGCCTCCAAAATAGCCTAGGAACCTAATTTTCTACTAGGCCAGACATTAGGTCTGGAGATGACCAAAACTATTCGAGTTTGAGATCTCCAAAAGAATGCAAACAACACAAGGAAGAAGAAGAATCTTGAAGCATAGAACACAATAATAAATGTATTTACCAAGAGAATGTACAAAGATTAGTGACGCGTTAGGGTTATAGGCATATATACAAGGCAAGGGAAAAAACCGTGCCTCGATGGTCCTAGTGTATTCACACACATTACTACCTAAATATATGAACAAATCCCCCTTGGGAGTGATGCGGTGAAGAAGGAGCTAGCACTCATGTATAAGGAAGTTCCAAGCTATGTGGAATCAATCCACAAACGGAAGTAAGCCCAAAGCTTTGTGGAAAGCTTCAAACTTCTCCCTAGGCAGAGCCTTTGTGAAAAGGTCTCCAATGTTCTTCTGTGTAGGCACATATGCCAAACTGATCTCTCCAACAGAGAATGTCTCCCTGACATAATGATATGCACCTCAATGTGCTTAATGCGAGCATGGAACACAAGGTTCCTCGCAACTGCCAATGTGCTCTAACTGTTAGTGAAGATGGTGGTAGAGGAAAGTTGACCAACACCCAAATCAGTCGTAAGGCCTTTGAGCCACACACACTCAACAGTCATTGTGAAACCTACCCTATACTCACCCTCATAACTAGAAGTGTCCATAATAGGTTGCTTTCTACTTAGCCAAGATATGAATGAGCTATCAAGCATGAAGCAAAAACCACTAGTGGACACACGTCCAAGTAGCTGGGTTCCACTCAAGTAGCAAAAGATGGGCTATACAACCTACCAATGCTTAACACCTAGGCAATGCATAAACCTGCTCATCTATGAGATAAAAAACTGAATATCTAGTTGAGTAATGCATAAGTAAATCAAGCATCCTATAACATGCTAATAGAGAACAACATCAAGTGCATCTCCAACATCATGAAGACTCAACCATAAACCTGTCTCCATAGGAGTGGCAATAGGTTTGCAATCTTCAAGGCCAAATTGTTGCAATAATGTGTCCATATATTTTGTTTAACATAAAGCTATTTGGCCATCAACTTGCATAAGTCGAATGCTGAAATAGTGATGCAAGTGCCCCAAATGTGACAATGCCTTTTTCAACATGCACACTTTGTTTTCATGCCCTTTCTACACAAAACAAAGGGGATAAAAAACATACACTTGTTCATGAAAGCCACCATTCAGAAATGCAGTTTTGATGTTCAACTAATTTACATTCCAACCATAAAAATGATGAGCTTAAAGTGCATAGATGCTATGAACAATAGTCATTTGGCATGTAGGAGAAAAGATCTCATCAAAATGACCTCCTCTTTCTTGAGCATAACCCTTTGCAACAAGCCCAACCTTATACCTATCAAGTGTTCCATTAGGCTTACGCTTCAACTTGTATACCCACTTAGTGCCAATGGCCTTCTTGCGAGGAGGCAAGTCACATAAAGACGAGGTACCATTTTTCATAATAGCATTATATTCTTATTGCATAGCACCCATCTAGTTTTCTCAATTTTGTGCTTCACGAAATGAAACTAGCTCATTCTCATCACAAAGACTAGAGGCAGCCATAACATAGTAATTTGATGTAAAAAAATCACTATGAGAGCCTAAAGGAGTACAATATGATAGAGGTGCATCCAATTTGCTATCTTGCAAAGTTTACACCAGTTTTTGCCTCCTCTATATCAGTTCTCTCATCAATAAGTGCTTCATGTAAATCTGCATCAGAAATGGAATGATCTGCATCATCATGTGAATCATGTAAAGGCTCCAAAATTGCCCATTTGGACCAGCACTAGACTATCCACCTATAAATAGAGGCAACAAATTATCATACTTATCGTTGGAGCTAGCTGATGTCTTCTTAGTACATGAAAGTAATTGCTGAAAAGCATTTTCCACAAAAACAACATCATGGCTAACCAAAATGTGTTAAGTCTGTGGATAATATAGACGATGGCCTTTGCTTTCAGAATTGTACCCAACAAAAATACATTTCATTGCTTTATCATCCGATTTCCTACGTTGTTGTTTGGGCACTAATGCATATGCGAGACAACCAAAGACACATAGGTGAGCAATAGATGGCTTGTGACCATGCCAAGCCTCATATGGAGTGATATTGCAATGCTTTAGTGGGACACCTATTAAGTACATATGTTGCACACATAACAACCTCAAGCCAAAAACTATGTGGTAAAGCTTGACTCTTGATTATACACCTCGCCATCTCCATGAGTGACATGTTCTTCCTTTCAGCAAATCCAATCTGTTGAGGTGTATAAAACACTCTACATTGATGTTTTATCCCATGTTCAGCCATAAGTCCATCAAAATCAAAAGAAATATATTCCCCCCCTCAATCAGAATGGAGGCTGCCCATTTTACATGCTGACAAATTTTCAGCCAAAAGTAGAAACTATTTTAAGCACATAAACACTTAAAACTTTTCTTTTAGTGGATATACCCATGCATGCTTGGAAAAATCATCAATGAAAGTGATGAACTAAATATAGTTTCCAAAGGAGGGTGTCTACATAAGACCATGAACATCACTATGAACAAGCTACAATTTTTGAGTAGCTCGAACTGAATCATATTTTGGGAGTGAAGAACGTTGCATTTTGCCCAAAATACGACCTTCACAAACATGTTTTCTAGGTGCCTCAATTTTTGGCAGAGACGACACTATTTTTTATTTCTACAAGCCTAACAAACTAGCAAAACTCACATGACCAAAGCATGCATGCCAAAGCTTTACATCTGACATAGCCTGAGTATCATGTACTACACATGTTGAATCATTCACAAATTTTTCATAGTCCATGAGCTTATACAACTGTTAAATCTCTACCCTAACTTACTATATCTGGTGAACGAGATTAGTGGCAGGAATATAGGGTTGGACAAGGGTCTATAAAACATAGAGGCCTTGTGATAATTTTCCCACTTCACAATTGAATTTAATTGCTATTGTAATTTACTAAACAATTATCTTCTTATGGATGTATCCACTTTGTAAGTTTTTGTTAGCTGCACTCACAACTTTATTCATCGATTCATACACCAGTTTCTGAGCGTAATTTACTTGGAGTGCATTTATCATAGCACTTACTGCTGCGTAACCAACTATTATCAATTCATTTGTAATAAACGATATACAACAAACACCCAACATCATATAGCCAATGAGATTACAGTGTTTTCATGTAACTTCTTAACTAGAGTTCTTTAACATTTAATTACTTCACCAAAAACAAAACACTTATCTATTAATTAATGTCAATGAGTAAGACTCCATGGAGACATGGAATTAACCAACACAGGCCTGTACTTGGTCGCTCTACCATAGGTAGTCCTCTGTCATGCACCTTCTTCACCGCTTAAGCGACACGAGTACATTCCCTCTTTTATATTAATGAAGTAAATGTTACATCACTCTGGTCATTATGGTGTTTCATCAAAGTATTTACAAAAATAGTTATGAATAATATAAAGCTTCATTCAACAGCCTAACACTGGCAAGCTTAGTGGACTCGAACCCTAATTACAAGCTAATCTACATCGATGATACCCTATATATACATTGCATGTGCTTCCTCAAAACTGTGCTTTATTTTCTTCTATAAAGCTTTCAGCAACTTCTGTACATGCTCAGGATCGAGCAACTGAGCATTCGGGCTAGCTGAACTAGAAGTGACAGCCTAAGTGAGCAATTGTTGGCTTTGCTCTTGCAAAACCACTTCTTAAAGATAAAAAACATTCTTCAAGGTATCCTGATTGTGGAGTTTGCTATCAGCTATCTCCTCATCAACTCTTTGCAACTTATCTTTCTACATTCCTAATTGCTTTTCAAGTCATTCCATCTGCTCAGACTAAAATTGAATTGTCTTGAAATATGCTTCACCCTAATTTTTAGTCTCTTCTAGCTCTTTCTTCAATTGAATTTTCCAACCCACTTTGTCGGTCAAAGCTTGCGCCTTTTGGAACAACTCCTCTTTTGTAGCTGCTAGTTTCGACTCCCATTGTACCGGTTTGGCATTCACTATGGCACAAGTCTGCTCCAAGTCAGCAACTTGATTACTTGTAACTTCCAAAACTTGGGCCATTCTATCTAGTGCGGCCTCTTTATCTCCCAGGGCTTGTCGTAATTGAATCAACTCAGTTTCCTGCATGGTCATTTGTTTCTGCAATTAAGCTTCACTAGCACGAAGAGCGATGATTTCCTCTTGGAGCGGAGTAATGTCAGCTTCCTGCAAGTCCAATTTATGCTGAAATTCTTGGTGGATTTTTTGCTTCTCTATAAACATCTGGGTCTTAACTGCATCTAGAACTTGTATTAAGTATTGACCAACGACGACCAAATTTTGAAGTGAGGGTGGAAAGGGAAGAGGCAAGGTGGAAGAGTGTGAAGGTAGGTTAGAATGGTTAATAGCAATCTCGTGAGAATGGGGGGGTGAGTAATTGATTGAAACCAGAGGTGAAGCCATAGATGAGGTATCAGAAGAAGAATCTGTGGGGGGAAGGGACACAATGGGTGTAGAAGGTATCATGGGAGGAATAGGGAGGAATATCCATGAAAACTATGGCAACGAAATTCTGAACATCATTTGGGGGGGAAGCCAAGCAATTTGAAAGTAATTTAGTAAGTTTATTGATGGCCTCCTAGGCTGCCTTGATTGGAGAGCTAGGGGGGAGTCACCAAGGGTTCAACAACCTCCTGTAGAGCACCTTCCTCAGCAACCTCTTTGAGTGTGTCATCCACCGGAGCAGTTATAGTAGTTGAATGCTCTTTGGAAGTTAGGACTATGCTCATATGAATAGGTTTAGACCAAGTACTGGAAGGGAGTGGAGAATTGGGAGCCACCTGGTGGCATTTGGTCGGAAAGCATAGAAGTACCTCATCATCATCATCATCATCATCAATATCCATGTGGGAAGATGCGGCCATAGCAAGAAGAGGAGGCACTAGTGGAGTGGCTACCATAAGCAAGGTTGTTGGTACTAAGAAAGAAAAAATATGCGATAGACATGCACGGGGAAATTCACCCTTTAACAACTCCTTTACAACCACCTGACATTCCTTGTGAATGCAACAAAAGTAACATATTTCCTAGTTGATGGGCTCATGAGAAGCCACATCAATGACCGAGTACATCGGCCAAGAAATTCCATAATTCTTCTTTTGAAGATTGACGGAAGACATGATGAATTGTAATGCATGGCAAGACATGATGGCATATTCATTGGAAGATTTTCGTAGGAACAATTGATTCATGGTAGCTAGAGGGAGGTGGGTAACCTCATTCCGGCCTTCATTTGTTAGATGGAGGTGGGCAACGAGAGTGGCAAGAGTGATGCGGGTGGTAAAGAAAGGGGTCAGAATAGGCCATGCTGTATCGACGGACGGGCATGCAGCAATGTGATGAGCTAATGTGATGGACATCGGGTGTGTCGGCACATTGTGCCACAACAACTCGATGAATTGGAGCAAACCACATACACGAAGGTATTCGGCGAGCTTGTCAGGAATGTCGGTACTAAAGTTAGTGATGTGGGAGAGGGACTCCATAGCCAAGGCAAGCACTAGCGCACAAGGATGCAATACAAGAACACAAATTGCATAGAATACACAGATCACACAACACACACATAATAAAAGTGATACAACAAAAATCACGATTTAAGTAGATCGAGCAGAATGAATTGCATGCGACTAATCATGAAAGTGAGCAACATAAATAATCACCGATCATCAATTAATCATAAAGAGTATATCACCCTAATAAACAAAAAGCATGGAGGGATGGCCGTGAATTAAAGTTGCATGAACAAGGTTGAGCGAGCTCAGAACAAGGATGCGACAATTAAAAGTTGGAAATGGAAAGGACAAAATAAACTGCGGTCAATTGGTCAATCGAAAAAAACCCAGAAATAGTCAAATTCTTGTAATAATAGTACCCAATGATCAAGTCGTCCACCCAGATGTTGCTACCGTACAAGGTAAACTAAAGCAGCATGATCGACATGAAAGGTAATTTTACGGTCGAGTAAATAGTGATTGAACTTTTTAACAGAGTACATTAACCCCAAGCATTCGTGCTTAGTTACAAAGTAGTTATGCTCTACCTAGCTAAGATGTCGGCTAGCATAATAGATCGGTCTATACCATTTATCCTAGTGTTGCATTAATACACTTGCAATAGCGATGTCATATGCATCAATGAAAACATGAAATAGTAGTGTCCAGTTTGGTGCTTGCAAAACTGGTGCCTTTGTAAGCAAGGTCTTAAGATGGTCAAAATTGAGCTGACATTCATCACTCTAGCAAAATTGGCAAGGGGTACAATAGTCAATCAAGTGAGAGGAATGGTTGAATGGGCCAACCATCAGAGATGGCGGCCATGCTAGTGAATCTAGCCTAGGAAGCACATAACTTCCTTGGGTTTTGTGGGTGGGGGTGCATCTAAAATTACTTGGATTTTGTCAGGGTCCACCTATATTCCTTGCTTGGATATAATGTGGCCCAGGAGTTTGCCATAGGCCACGAAAGGTTTAAATAGAGATGGTATTCTCTATACCTTAAAAAATAGCACTAAAGATGCTCTAAATGTACGGTAGTGTCACAAGACAGAGAGAAGTTCTCCAAGTATACTCTCATAAAACTCATGAGGTAGGTGAAAATATCTCTTGCATGCAGCGCTGGAAAGTGCTAGGTGCATTTTGTAAGCCAAACCACATAACAATACATGCATACACTCCCTAGTTTGTAATGAAGGCAGTTTTAGGAATGTCTGATTCAGCCATCCTAACAAGGTTATACCTCCTATAGCCATCTAATAATGAGTACATCTCATAGCTAGCTACATCGTCCAACATACTATCCAAAAATGGCAAAGGAAAGGGGTTAAGCACTGTAGTGGCATTTTGTTTGCGGTAATCAATACATATTTGTAACTATTTTTTCTTTTTAGGGACAATTACTATGGGCGAAATCCACTCCACGTGCTCCACGGGGACAATAAATCAAACATTCAATAGTCTATCTAATTCCTCTTTCACCTCTTGAACATAATTAGGGTTCATATGATACTCTATTGTTTGACTGGCCTTGCATCCGATTTTAAGACCACCCAATGCTGGTAAATACGAGGGTCCAAGCCCTTCATATCATGGTAATCCCAGGCAAACATGTCGGTAAATTCTTTTAGCAGGGTGAGCAAATCCTCTTGAAATTCAACAGTCAGTCTGGTTTTAATCTTCATTGGGTGGGGGTTGGCTTCATCTCTTAAGTTACTGTTATGAATTATGGAATGTGTTGAATAAGGAATTATTGGAGTGTTAATTTATTAATGTATTAATGTGTTTTGGTGTTTTTGATATAGCAGCTGAAGGTTTGTGGGGGCGTGAAAGGTGTGAAAGGGCGGGCATCAATAATTTGATTTATAATTTATATAGTTTGTAAATAAACCTATGTAGAGGGTACTATTTTTAGAAACAATTAGTAAAGTAGTGGTTAGAATAAGGTTGGTTGTAGACCACAATTTTTGATATTAAAAGCAAAGGCTTTCTACAAAAGTTACCGACTTTTACTTTCATGCATGCTTTTTGAAGCCACTCTCATGTAACCACTATTTTGACATAATAAAAAATTCCTATAAATACATGCACTCTGTTGATTGTCGAAATAGAGTGCATGGGTGGAGATTGCACCCAATAATGCATTCTATTTCGTCTTCTGGTGTGTCTACTTTTTTGCGTGTTTTCAACATCCATAACCTCTATGTGTGTGTGAGCAAGATCCTGATAATAGTGGTATCAGAGTCGTGCATGCATCACTACAAAGGGGTTTGTTTCCATTCGTTTTGCCGATTGATCTCTATTTCACTGTTCTCTATTCGTGATCTGATTCTGATTTTGATTTCAATTTCTATTTTTCGTTTTTATTTTCGTTTTGGATTTTGATTTCCATTCCCGTTTCCATTTTTGTTTCTATTTCCGATTCGGATTCCAGTTTCTATTCATATTTCAATTTTTGGTTTCTGTTTTCTGTTCCAGTTCCAAAATCAGAACCTATGTTTACACCTACATTTACACCTACGTTTACTCCTTTGGCTTACACATACATTTACTCCTTCAGCTTACTCTAAGGCATCCACTAAGGCTATTCGTGAACCAATTTTATTTTATGGGTCGTAATAAGGAGTTTTATATACACCAAGGTGGGAGGATCTGAACCCACAACCTCACTCACACAAGGGAAGTGTTTTTCTATTGTACTATCGCTTTGCGTTTTCACTCTAGTTCTCTTTTCTTATATTTAATACAACTTTCCTCTCTTTCTTACTTTTTCAATTCCCAAGAACAACCCTTTCTTTACATTTTAATTCAAGCAATCTCAAAGATTGTTTTTACATATCTACCAAGAGGGTTTTGTTCTCTACATACTCATGGACCCTACGAACACCATGGAGAATTTAGGTGAGTCACCTCTATCCGAGATAACACTCTAGCAACAACTCTAGCTCCTGCGGCATGAACTTTGAGGTGTTGAGAATGAGATTCGACAATGCAATGAAGTACTCCAGAAGATGAAAACCGATGAAGATAACCTTACGAGGGTGGTAAAAGCTATTGTGCCCAATCGGATGGTCTGCATTCAAAGATTGGTGTTAAAAATTACGAATTTCTATGATTTGATGGCCGTAAGGATGGCCCTTTAGTTCTTTCATGGTTGTCACAGTTTGAAAATTTTTATACTGATGAAACATATGCTGAAAGTGAAAAAGTCAAATTTTCCATTAACTATTTAGTCGAAAAATCTCAGCTCTAGAGGAATGTCCTACACCACAGTATAGATCCTCCACATTGAAGGCTTTCCAACATAAAGTGAAAGATTCTTTTCTTCCTCCTCAATATCATCTACATGTTTGACATGCATGGAAAACCTTTACATGGAAGGAGAGTGACATGGTCACTACCTACACGGAGCAGTTCTAGCAAAATTTACTATTGGTTAGAATGCTTGAAGATGTGCTAGAGGATAGCTTGCAACGGAAATATGAAGATAGTTTGGATGTGGGAATCCAAGCTAAGCTTCACACCCTATGGCTTGCAACCCTCAACGAGGCTATCTCTTTTGCCTAGAGAAGGAATTACAGTCCATAACCAAGTCGATCCATCTACAACAACCACATAAATCTGGACATACAAAAATAAAGTGCCGATTGTGACCTCTTCACATGAAACTAGCTTGCAGCTCAATCGCATAACATGGAGGCCCATAATGAAGAAATTCCTACTGTTTGGATAGAGGAAGCATTGGAGAAGGACTTAAGTACCTTGGATATAATGATATGCAACAATGGAAGATGGTTGCCCTCCACTAGGTCCACAAGTAGTGATATATGCTCACTCTTCGAATCTTTTCTCTACATCAGTATAGCAAACTAAAATGCAATTTTAAGAATTACAGTAGACTATAAAAGCTACCCAACAAGCTTTAAATAATCCAAGATGGATATTATATCTAGGAAAACCACCCTCTACAAAACAAACTACCTGTTTGTAGCCTATGTGCAGAGATATACCTTCACAAAGTTGGCAATTCCTCACAACTCACTCAGTCAAATAACTTGAAACTTTGTCAAAGTTCAAGTTACTATATGAGAGACCAAATGAAGCTTGAAATCAATGAAAATGAGTACAATGAGAGAGAAAACAATGCTTTGCAATCTGGCACAATCAGATTTGGAAAAGGCTACCTACACCTCTAGATAGAGAGGAGCCAAATCATGAGAAAATGAGGTAACCAAGCAAGTGGGCTGCTTGCTAGAGTTTTTGACTTCACTAAACTAAGTGGGAAACTCATGAAATGCATACAAATCAAGAAACAAAGGTGGGACGGTGCTTATATAGAGTTTAACTTTTCCTACAATCTAGGTAACCACCCATCAATCAGTGTAGGTGCACTTTTTGATGGCTGATTGATGAGATTTGAATTTGATTGAGTTTGGTGGAGCTTCTAACTTGATTCCACGACTTTGGGTCCTCCTTTTTGATTGGTTCACTTGTAAAACTCATGGTTGAGCCCTTTTGCATGATGGAGGCTTGATTTTCAATACTCCCGCTCAAGACTCAATCCCTAGGTCCTTCTATCCAATGCATGCCTTGAAGTTTTGTAGCTTTATTCCATCCAAAGCTTTGGTAAAAATATCTCCATATTGGTCCTTTGTATTGACATGCTCCACCTTGACATTCTTTGACATGATTTTCTCTCTAAGAAAGTGGTAACACACTTCTATATGCTTCAACCTTGCATGGAACACTGGATTTTGAGCCAAACATTTGCTACTTATGTTGTCACAAAAAATAGGTACTTGCTTAACCTTCAAATCAAGATCAAAAAACAACTTTTTGAGCCACACAAGCTTACATGAGACTTGTGCTAAGCCTCTATACTCAACGTCAGTCGATGAGAGAGCCACTGTTGGTTGTTTCTTTGACATCCATGAGATGGTCTTCTTCCTGAGTAGGATAACATAACCACTAGTGCTCCTCTTGTCATCTTTGGAACCTACCAGCATCACAATAAGCTTGTACATTTAATCCATCATCAAATGGATAATGTACACCTTCATTCACTGATCCTTTGAGGTACCTAAGTACCCTTTTGGCTGCAACAAGATGAGGTACTCTTGGTGCTTGCAAAAATTGAGATAGCACTCCAACTACATGTGCAATATCTGGTTTTGTCATAGTAGCATACAAGAGAGAGCCAATTATTGACCTATACATGGTGACATCCTTCAATTCTTCACCTTCATGAGCACTTAGTTTAACATTTACTTCTAATGGATTTGAAATGGGCTTGCAATCACACAAGCCAAAATTCTTCAAAAGATCTAGAATTTCCTTCGCATAAAGTATATACCTTCCTCTTTATATAGTACTTCAATCCCAAGGAAGTACCATTGTCTAGGTGAAAATTGGTAGAGATGATCACTTTCTTTTGCCAACAGAGATAGATAAAGTTGAGAGAGTCATACATAGCCATGGAAAAGCCTTTACTATGTATCCTCATGAGATTGGTTGTACAGATCCTAAGCTAGTTGCACCCATGATAAACATGAGAATTTTAGAGCCATGTTTTGCACCTTACTCTATTAGATGGTTCACTATGCCTAAAAAGAATGGGAAACTACATTGTATTCAAGATCTCCAACCCGTCAATAAAGTCACCGTAAGGAATGTAGGAATAGGACCCATTGTAGATGAGTTTGCTAAATCATTTTCAAGACATTCTATCTATTCAATGGGTGATTTATATTCTCGGTATGAAAAAATCCAATTAGCGATTGATAGTCATGACATACCATAATGAAAACTCCTTTATGGCCAAAGGAAGCTCCTCTATGGCTTCATTTGCAAGAAGAGAGTTATCTGCCCATAGCTATGTTTCCTTTTCATAAATTAATAATTCTAATGATATTATAACAGATGTCTTTATTCATTTTTATGTATTTATTTTTCGGACACCTATACCACCTTCAACTCATGAGAGCACAACACATGTGCCTATGAGGACATGCATAAATAGCCTAGGGCTGGAATGGAACATAGAACTTGAGGGGAATATAGTATACATGAGGCATGGGTTGGAGTTTAAAAGAAGAATGAAAGGTTTATGTGAACCCCACCTACATTTAATTCGCTTGAAATGGAAATAAGTAAACGTTTTACATAGGAATTGAGATAAATATTTTATATTTTACTTATATGATTTTTTTTCTTTTGTAGTGAGTTTGGAGAGAGAGAAAAAACGTATGTACTTGGTTCATTGGAGATAGAATTTGGCACTTGGTGGTCTCATTAGTGGTTTATGAAAGAGTTGCAAATACTTATGGAAAATTGTCATGATAATGCACGGTATGCATTGCTTTTATTTGTTGTATTTATGTATATATATATATATATATATATATATATATATATATATATATATATATATATATATATATATATATATATATATATATATATATATATATATATATATATACACACACACACACACACACACACACATATATATATATATATATATATATATATATATATATATATATATATATATATATATATATATATATATATATATATATATATATGTATGTATGTATGTATGTATGTATGTATGTATATATATACACACACACCTACACACACACGCGCACACACACACACACACACACACACACATATATATATATATATATATATATATATATATATATATATATATATATATATATATATATATATATATATATATATATATATATATATATATATATATATATATATACACACACACACATATATATATGTATGTGAGTCTAGTAAATAACACATAGTGTATTTTTTTCAGCTTCATGGTTTTGTATAGAAAGGGAATTAAAACAAAGTGTGCTAATTGAAAAAGGCATTATATGCTTTGAAGCAAGCACCACATGATTCTTATGAAAATATACTTGATTGCACATGATTTTGAGAAGAGTCCAACTAAGAGAACCTTATATATTAAGCATGCAAATCATGTGCTTCTAATAATTTTTTTCTATGTTGATGACATGTTGCTCACTAGTCCTAATGAGAAGCATATTGTTGATTTTGCATGCCTCATTTGAGATATCAGATTTGGGGCATTTGCATCATTATTTTAGCATTCAATTTATGCACATTGATGGCAGTATATGTTTGTGTCAAAAAAATATATTGACACATTATTGCAACATTTTGGCCTTGAAGACTGCAAACCTATTACCACTCCTATGGAAACGGGTTTATAGTTGAGTCTTCATGATGCTAAGAATGCATTTGATGTTGTTTTGTATGAGCAAGTTGTTGGATGCTTGATTTACTTATGCATTACTCAGCCAAATAGGAGTTTGTTGTCTCACAAATGAGCAGGTTTTTCCATTGCTCAAGTGTCAAGCATTGGCACATTGCTAAGTGCATTTTTCACTACTTGAGTGGTACTCAGCTACTTGGATTGTTTTATCCAAAGGGGGAATCACTACTATCAAATTACATGCTTTATTTGACTCTTATTTGGTTGGTTGCTATGAACCTCATGTGCCTACCAGTGGCTTTTGCTTCATGCTTGGTAGCTCATGCATATCTTGACTGAGCAAGAAGCAGCCTACTATGGCCACTTCTAGTTGTGAGCCTAAGTATAGAGCAACTTTCGCAATGATTGTTGAGTGGGTGTGGCTCAGATGCCTTATGGCTAATTTGGGTGTTGATCAGTCTTTTGCCATCACGATCTTCACTAATAGTCAGAGTGCATTGGTAGTTTGTGAGGAACCCTGTGTTCCATGCTCCCACTTAGCACATTGAGGTGCACTATCATTATGTCAAGGAGAGGTTCTTTGATGGAGAGATCAATTTGGCATACGTGCCCACATAGGAGAACATTGGAGGCCTTTTCAAAAAGCCTTTGCCTAGGGAGAAGTTTGAAGCTTTTCGCAAAGCTTTGGGCTTAGTTCCTTTTGTGGATTGATTCCACATAGATTGGATCTTCCTTATACATGAGTGACATCTCCTTGTCGAGCGCATCACTCCCAAGGGGAATTTGTTGATATATTTTATTAATGATGTGTGTGGACACACTAGGACTATTGGGGTACTTTTTTCCCTCTTAGGGGCCTTTTTCCCCCACTTGTATATATGTCTATAACCCTAATGGGTCACTTATCTTTGTAAATACTCTTGATAATACATTCAGTATTGTGTGTTGTGTTTCAAGATTCTTTCTCTTCCTTGTGTTGTTTGCATGCTTTCATAGACCTCAAACTCCAACACTCATGCTTTGAATGTAGTGTGTAAGTGGATGCCAATCCCCCTATGTATATATATAGGACCACAAAATGATATAAGAGTGACTTTAGAGTTCAGAGGCACATACAAATCCTCTACAATAAAAAGACCACGACTAGCACTAGTGATACTAGAGGGAGAAATCATATAGTGATTACCCCAAAAGTCAAAAATGTCTCTGTCTAAAGGAAGTGATCCTCTATGCCATCATCCATATCTTCTTCTATCATATGTTGTACTAAAGGATGATCACAAGTTGGCAATGGATAATCTCCAACCATTTCAATCTGTAAACCAAGAGGTAGATGATTTAGAGAAACCTCAACTTGGAGTTGATAAATGGCATTTTCGTGACGTGTATTTGAAGTATATTAGCATTATTAGTAGGAGAATCATCATCATCGAGAAAATATTCCTATATATTAAGTATAATTTAATTAGTATATGATTTTCAAATAAAATAATGACATTAATATATGGAATCAATACATACTCAACCATTATCATGCTAATCAAATGATGGTGCATGCCCAAAAATACCATAATCTACCTCATGTTCAATACATTCCACTCGTGGTCTTCAATACGTGCCATAGCAAAAATTACACCAACATATAATATGCTCTTGATAGTAAAAATCATCATAATTCCTATCGGATGACACATGTGTAAGTCATTGCATGGGTAAGATGTGGTAAAGTACCCTCTAATTGATGAGAATATGATTATAATATAACAATAAAAAAACATATATCAGTAATGTATGTATCTATCAAATATTAGAGGTAAAAGTTTGATATTCTTACAATAAGTAGTCCTTACACGATTAGGAGATGATGGTGGATTTCCCTCTGATTGGTCAGAATCAAATCCACTACAAGGAATACGAGGGCATAGTGGTAGTTAATGCGACACATTTTCATCACTACGTGATTGTGCATTTCATTGAATCAAGCGTCTTCATGCAAGTCACCATTTAGAAATGCATTTTTATGTCAACAAATCATGATTAGTTGCAAGTGCATAGGTGCTATGAATAGTAGTCATTTGGCATGTAGGAGCAAAGGTCTCATCAAAATTAATGCGGATTTCTTGAGCATAACCTTTTGCAACATGCCTAGCCTTATAGCTATTAACTGTCCCATCAGGCTTACATTGCATCTTGTATACCCACCTAGTGCCAATGGCCTTCTTGCCAGAAGGAAATTCACATAAAGACGATGTAACATTCTTGATAATAGCATCATATTCTGGTTTCATTGTAACCATCCAATTTTTTGAATTTTGGGCTTCATCAAATGAAACAAGCTCATTCTCATCACAAATACTAGAGGTAGCCATAACATAGCAATTTGATGCAAAATAAGCACCATGAGAGCCCTAAACGAATACAATATGATAGAGGTGCATCTAATTTGCTATCTCACAAAGTTTGCATCAGCCATTTAGGCATAGTTTTGGCCTCCTCTATATCAGACCTCTCATCAACAAGTGCATCATGCAAATTTGCATAAGAAATGGAATGATTTACATCATCATGTAGAACCTATAAAGATTGAGAAATTGCCTCATTTGGACCAGCACTAGACTTTCCACCTATAAAAATAGGCAACAAAGTGTCATACACATCTTTGCCGCTAACTAATGTCTCCTTAGTGCATCTTCCACAAAAACAACATCACAACTAACCAAAATTCATTTAGTCTATGGATGAGAGAGACAATAGCCTTTGCTTTTAGAACTGTACCCAACAAAAATACATTTCACTAATTTAGCATCCAATTTCCTATGTTGTTGTTCAGGCACTATTGCATATCCCAGACAACCAAAGATGTGAAGATGAGAAACACGTGGCTTGCAACCATGCAAAGGCTCATATGGAGTGATAGTCTGCAATGCTTTAGTGGGATACCTGTTAAGTACATAGGTTGCACACATAACAACCTCAAGCCAGAAAGTATGTGATAAAGCCTAACTCTTGACCATGCGCCTCGCCATCTCCATGACCTGTTCTTTGTTTCTGCAATTGCATTCTGTTGAGGTGTATATGACACTATACCCTAATGTTTTACCCCACATTTTGCCACAAATACATTAAGATCAGAAGACATGTATTGCCCCCTTCATCAAAATAGAGGGTGCCCATTTTACATGCTGACAGATTTTTAGCCAAAATCAACAACTATTTGAAGCACATAATTACTTTGGACTTTGATTTCAATGGATATACCCATGCATGCATGCTAAAATTATCAATGAAATTCACGAAGTAAAGGTAGTTCCCAAAAGAAGGTGTCTGCATAAAAGCACAAACATCACTGTGAACAAGCTTCAGTTTTTGAGTAGCGTGTACTGAACCATCTTTTGGGAAGGAGGAATGCTGCATTTTACAAAAAATAAAACCTTCACAGACATGTTTACCAGGTGCCTCAAGTTTGGGAAAAGAGGACACCAGTTCAAATTTTTACAGGCATAGAAAACTAGCAAAATTTACATGACCAAAGCATGCATGCCAAAGCTTTGTATCTAACATAGCTTAAGAATCTTCAACTGCACATGTTGAATCATCCATAGATTTTGCATAATCTATGAGCTTATACAACCCATGAAATAAAATGTCAGAAGCAATAATGAAATCACCATTTAATAAATCACAAACTGTGCATCTGTCATCAACACATTTCACAATTAAGCCCATCTTGGCTAATGCTGGAACTGATAACATATTTTCCTTCATCCTTGACACAAATAAAGTATCTGACAATGTAAAAGAACCACTATCAGTAGTAATCAGAATGATCTTACCAACTCCCATGACAAGATACAAGGATTTTTTGGCACATGTGATAGTATTCCCTATAGGGGCACACTCAAGTGAAGTGAAGGAACTGTGCTACAAGGTAACATGTTTAGTTGCCACACTATCAAAGTACCAAAGATCTGAGTCTACAACAGATATGCAATGTCCAAGAGAAGATGGTTCATAAGTGCAAACATTAGTAAATGCCCATTCTTCATTATCCACAAGGTAAGTAGACTCTCTTTTGCATGTAGAGGCCTCTGCAACAACCATTCGAGCCTCTTTCTTCTTTGCCTCTTTTTCAAACAATTTTGGGCAACTCTTTATGCCATGATCATTTCCCTTACAATATTTGGAAAACAATTTCTAGTTTTTTGTTTTTTTCTCCTCTTTTTCATCCTTCTTTGCTTATGCAGAATTAGTAGATTTTTGCTCATTAGTAGATGAGCTCCATTTACCTTTGCCCTTTTGACTAGCCAAGAAAGCTTCATCTCCAACATGCATAATGGACCTATTTTGCCTATACCAATTTTCCTGCAACATAAGAAAGACTAACTCCTCAGAGGTTAAAATAGTTGGATTGCCTTTCATCATCAATCAAAAAGTAGAAGAAAAATTGTGATATGAATATGGAAGACCATTCCTTAAAAATCCGCACAAGTGAACTCTCTGATAAGACTTCATTAGCAGAAATCAACTGCTCGTTCAAATCTTTGATCTTTGTCAAAACGTTGTCCATGGAATCTCCTTCATTCATGTGCTCACTTTCCAACTGTTTTCAGAGGTAAGCAACACGAACCTCATTCCTTGCATGGTATAAAGTGGTAGGTGTATACAAAGCATACAAAATTTCTTGGACAAGCACTATGAGTGCATTCGAAGGCCAAAATGAGCTCAAATTGCAATTTCGACACTACATAGAGAAACTATTTTGAATTCCTAATCACGCTAAGTATGCTCACCAATTTTTGTGCGATTCTGATATCATGACGGGAGGGGTGTCGATGAAGCTCTAGATGAAGCAAGGACCTGCTCTCATACCAATCGTTGGAGTTTGAGGTCTACGAAAGTTGTTGGAGTTAGACATCTGTGGAAGCATGCGAACACCATAGGGAAGAAGAAGAAGCTTGGAGCACAACACACAATACTGAGTGTATTACTAGAGAATGTACAAAGATAAGTTGCCCATTAGGGCAATAGGCATATATACAAGCCGGGGGAAAAAACCTCCTAAAGAGGGAAAAAAGTGCATCGATGGTCCTAGATTGTTCACACACATCACTACCTAAATATATCAACAAATACCCCCTGGGAGTGATGCAATGAACAAGTAGCTGATACTCATGTATAAGGAAGTGCCAACCTATGTGGAAATCACTCCACAAAAGGAAGTAAGCCCAAAGCTTTGCGGAAAGCTTCAAACTTCTCCCTAGGCAGAGCCTTCGTGAAAAGGTCTGCAATGTTCTCCTGTGTGGGCACATATGCCAAGCTGATCTCCCCAGCAGAGAACCTCTCCTTGACATAGTGATAATGCACCTTAATGTGCTTAGTGCGAGCATGGAACACAGGGTTCCTCGCAACTACCAATGCGCTCTGACTGTCAATGAAGATGGTGGTGGAAGAAGACTGACCAACACCCAAATTAGCCATAAGGCGTCTGAACCACACACACTCAACAGTAGCTATGAAAACTGCCCTATACTCAGCCTCACAATTGGAAGTGGCCACAGTAGGCTGCTTCTTTATAAACCAAGATATACATGAGCTACCAAGCATGAAGCAAGAGCCACTAGTGGACACCCGAGTGTCATAGCAACCAGCCCAATCAAAGTCAGAAAAAGCATGCAAATCTGGCGGTAGTGATCCCCCTTGGGATAAAACAACCCAAGTAGCCAAGTACCACTCAAATAGCAAAAGATGCGCTTAACTGCCTGTCGATGATTGACTCTTGGGCAATGCATAAACCTGCTCATCTGTGAGACAACAAACTGAATATCTGGCCGAGTAATGCATAAGTAAATCAAGCGTCCAACAACCTGCTGATAGAGAATAACATCAAATGCATCTCCAGCATCATGAAGACTCAATCATAAACCTGTTTCCATAGGAGTGGCAATAGGCTTACAGTCTTCAAGGCCAAAACACTACAATAATGTGTCAATATATTTCGTTTGACACAAAGCCATTCCACCATCAACTTGCATCAAATAGTGATGCAAATGCCCCAAATCAGACATCTCAAATGAGGCATGCAAATCAGCCTTAAAATCAGCAATATGCTTCTCAATAGGACCAGTGAGCAACATGTCGTCAACATAGACAACAATGATTAGAAGCATATCATTAGATGCTTAACATATAAGGTGCTTTCAATTGGACTGTTCTCAAAACCATGTGCAATCAGATAGGCATGTATCTTCTCATACGAAGCATGTGGTGCTTGCTTCAAACCATATAATGCCTTCTTTAACCTGCACACCTAGTTTTCATGCCCTTTCTGTACAAAGCCACAGGGCTGAAAAACATACACTTCTTCATGCAAGTCATCATTCAAAAATGTTGTTTTAATGTCCAATTGATGTACATTCCAACCATGATGAGTGGCAAGTTCACAGATGCTCCGAACAGTAGTCATATGACATGTAGGTGCAAAGGTCTCATCAAAATCAATGCCTCTTTCCTGCGCATAACCCTTTGCAACAAGCCTAGCCTTATACCTGTGAACTGTACCATCCAATTTACGCTTCAGCTTGTATACCCACTTAGTGCCGATGACCTTCTTGCCAGGAGGCAAGTCATATAAAGACCAAGTACCATTCTTCATTATAGCATCATATTCAAATTGCATAGCAGCCATCCAATTTTTTGAATTTTGTGCTTCATCAAACGAAACAGGCTCATTCTCGTCACAGAGACTAGATGCAGCCATAGCATAGCAATCCGATGCAAAAGAGCCACTATGAGAGCCTGAACGAGTATGATATGATAGAGGTGCATCTAATTTGTTGTCATGCAAGGTCTGCACCAGCCATTTTGGCATAGTTCTTGCATGCTCAATATGAGCTCTCTCATCATTAAGTGCATCCTGTAAATCTGCATCAGAAATGGAATGATATGCATCATCATATGAAACCTGCAAAGGATGAGAAGTTGTCTCATTAGGACCAACACTAGACTGTCCACCTATAAAAAGAGGCAACAAAGTATCATACATGTCTTTGGAGTTAACAGATGTCTCCTTAGTACATGAAAGCAATGGCTGAATAGCATCTTCCACAAAAACAACATCACGGCTAACTAGAATGCGTTTAGACTGTGAATGATACAGACGATTGCCTTTACTTTCAGAACTATACCCTACAAAAAAACACTTTACTGCTTTATCATCCAATTTTATGCGATGTTGTTCAGGCACTAATGCGTATGCCAAACAACCAAAAAACACGCAGATGAGCAAGAGCTGGCTTGCGGTCATGCCAAGCCTCATATGGAGTGATAGATTGCAGCACTTTGGTGGGACACCTTTTAAGTACATATGCTGCACACATGACAACCTCAAGCCAAAAACTATGTGGTAAAGCCAGGCTTTTGACCATACACCTTGCCATCTCCATGAGTGACCTATTCTTTCGTTCAGCAACTCCATTTTGTTGAGGTGTATACAGCACTATACACTGGTGTTTTATCCCACGTTCAGCCAGAATTGCATTAAAATTAGAAGACATATATTGCCCCCCTCGATCATAACGGAGGGTGCCCATTTACATGCTGATAGATTTTCAGCAAAAACCAAAAACTGTTTAAAGCACATGAACACTTCGGGCTTTACCTTCAATGGATATACCCATGCATGCCTAGAAAAATCATTGATGAAAGTCACGAAGTAAAGATAATTTCCAGAAGAAGGTATCCGCATTGGATTAGAGACATCACTATGTACAAGCTGCAATTTCTGAGTAGCTCAAATTGAACCATCTTTTGGAAAGGATGAATGCTGCATTTTGCATAAAATACAGCCTTAACAAACATGTTTTCCAAGTGCCTCAAGTTTTGGCAAAGAGGACACTATTTCAGATTTCTACAGGCGTAGCAAACTAGCAAAATTCAGATGACCAAAGTGTGCATGCCAAAGCTTTGCATCTGAAATAGCCTGCGAATCATGTACTGCACATGCCAATTCATTTACAAATCTTTCATAGTCTATGAGCTTATACAACCCACGACATAGAATGCCAAAAGCAATAATCACATTGCCATTTGACAAATCATGAACCTTACATCTGCCATCAACAAATTTCACAACCAAGCCAATCTTGGCTAATGCAAAAACTGATAATAGATTTTTCTTGATCCCTGGCACAAACAAAGCATCTGACAAATTGAATGAACTACCATCAGCAGTAGTCAAAATGATCTTACCAACTCCCATAACAGGATAAGAGGAGCTGTTGGTGCATGTAACAGTGTTCCCTATAGGGATAGGCTCGAGTGAAGAGAAGAAACTACGCTGCGAGGTAATATGTTTGGTCACCCCACTGTCAAAGTACCAAACATCTGAGTCTATTGCAGACATGCACTACTCATGAGAAGATGGGTCAAAACTGCAAACAGTTGTAAATGCCCATTCTTCTTCCTGCACAAGATTAGTAGACTTCGTTTTTGGTGTAGAGGCTTCTCCAACAACCATTCCAGCCTCTTTCTTCTTTGTCTCTTTAGCAACCACTTTTGGACAGTTCTTTATGATATGATCATTCCCTTTACAGTACTTGCAAAACAATTTCTGCTTTTCTGATTTTTTCTCATCTTTATCTTGGCTCTTCGAATGTGCAGCATTTGTAGATTTCTGCTTACTAGTAGAAGAGCTCCATTTTCCTTTGCCCTTCTGACTAGCCAAGAAAGCTTGATCTGCAACACGCATAATGGACCTATTCTGCCTTAAATGATCCTCCTGCAACATAACAGAGACTAACTCCTCAAATGACAAGGCATTTGGATTGCCTTTCATCATCAACCAAAGAGTAGAAGCAAAACTCTGATATGAATCAGGAAGACCATTCAGAATGGTCTGCACAAGTGAGCTATCTGGTATAACCTCATCAACAAAAATCAATTGTTCCTTCAAGTCTTTGATCTTTGTTAGAAAATTGTCCATGGAATCACCTTCATTCATGTGCTCACTCTCCAACTGTTTTCGGAGGTAAGCAACACAAGCCTCATTCCTAGCTTGGTACAATGTGGTAAGGGTATCCCAAGCATCCTTAGCTATTCTACAAGAGCATATATGAGGAATAATGGCACGTTTGACAGAAAAAGCTATCAATGCATGTGTCTGGACATCTCTACCATCCTAACGAATCTGCTTTGCATCAGGTGCTGCAGAAACTGTAGTACGAACAGGAATATGCAGAATATCATCATCTTCGACACGTTCTGC